>LOEQ01002878.1:116469-140742 GCA_001685075.1 Bramus lutescens | reverse complement strand
GAGAGAGAGAGAGAGAGAGAGAGAGTTGTCAGGTTCTACCCAGGAATAAGCATTGGGCACGGGAACATTTGCAGATGCGAAGAGAATGGAAACAGAAGTCAGGGATTCTTGGGCACACTCTTCACTAGTGCTACCCTTCCCCTCTCCTGATACCACCACCTGTTCTGTGCTGAATTTCTCTAGACCCTGCATGCTCTTGGTGTTGCCTGAGCCTAGTCTGCAAACAATCCGTATTTGCTGAATAATCACTGTGTGTGAAGCGACAGAAATTCTATTCGTTGTGTTGATTTTGTTTTTGCCCAGGTGTGACTGAGTTCTCCCGAAGCCATCAGAGAGTTGAAGCCACTGTTCTAGAGACCTCAGCTTGTGTTTCATGCTTCTTCCATTTATTTGATCTGAAGACATCCCATAAGGTTTCAGACACCCCATGGTTACCTTCATGCTTGTGCCAGAGAAATGAAACCTAAGAATTTGGTCAGGTTCACGCAGTTGTTTTGGAGGGGAATGCAGGCCCTTCTGGCACTTGTTTTCCTCCATGATATCATCTTTCTGTAATGAGCTTACCATGTCTGTATTCTCAGCACTCAGAAGGCTGAGGCAAGAGGATTGGGAGTTTCAGGCCAGCCTGGGTTATGTAGAGATTCTGTCTCAAAGGCTCAATAAAATAGGATATAATAAAGCAAAATGCTAATAAAGGTGAGTTGGAAGCATATTATTTATTTTATTGATGCTTGTCTCAAAGATGCAGCGATGTGCTGGCTCAGGGTAATCCTTAAAACTAGAAACCTTTGCCAGTTGTTTTGGGCACAAAGCTTCTCTCGATTCCTGAAATTATTGAGTTACATGTCAAGGCTGCCATGCAACTCAAAGAGCTATCACAGTTACATTAAAGACATTATTATTGGGGCCAGAAAGATGGCTCAGCAGTTAAGAGCACTTGTTGATTTTTCAGAGGACTTAGGTTGGATTCCCAGTACTCACGTGGTACCTCATGACCATATATAATTCTGGCCCAGGGGATCTGATACCCTCTTCTGACCTCTGCAGGCACTGCCAGGCTTGTACATGGCACAATACATACATGTAGGTCAAAACACACATAAAAATAAGTCTTTAAAAGAAAAAAGTTTTAAATTAAAATGAAGAAAGCTGATATTGTCTTATAAGTTGACTTAAGATATATGCTTAGAAAGAACTCTGTGTTGGTGTGCCCAGGAGATACAGCCTTTGGCTCCTTGCCCAGTCTCTCTAATTCTTTAGTTGGCATTGAAGAATCTTAATTAAGCATTTCTTCCCCAGGTGAATCACATAATGCTTTAAATTCATGAAGACAATTTATAAGTTGTACTTTCTGTCAACTGAAAGTTCAGGACAGGTTTTGGGGGCCAGACCTTGAATCTAAACTTTGTCACAGCTTTAGCTTCAGTGAGAGCTGGGACAATTTAGGTTTAAAATAAAAATGAAAACAAAACAACAAAAACCATCACCACCAAGTTCCTATCTATTCTGGAAGGGTTTGCAGGAAACCAAAGGGGTCGTTGGGTGTCACAGCTTATGGCTGTGATTCCTGCTCACAGATATAATTCCAGCTTATGCAAATGACAGGGTTGAGAGGGAGTGCTGAATGGGAGACTAGGCAGGGTGTGGAACACAGAACTCTGTCATCCTCTTCAAGAGTCTTAGGAAAGCTTCAAGGGAATGCACACCCTGGAGAAGCTTGAGGCAGCTGGCCATACCTCTTCTTTCCCACAGGCTCTGAAGTTTCTGTGTTAACTTGGAAGGAGCAACAGGAGCCAATAGCAATCCCTGTCAGTCTCTCCATTGTGTCAAATGCCCAAGAGAAGTGGTTTAAAGGGCTGAGGGTTTGCTTTGGCTCACCGTGTGCTAACTCTGTTGTGTTGTGTTGGCTCTGGTGTGCTAGCTCTATTACTGTTGGGCTTTAGTTAGACAAAACATCCTCGTGGCAGGAGTGTGTAACAGAAGAGCTCACCTCATGGTGGCCAGGAAAAGGGGGGTGGGCAGGACACACCACCCTCAGTGTTCTATGCCCCCTGATCTGTCTTAAGTTTCCATACTTCCCGGTAATGCCACCAAGTTATGAATCCATCAGTGGATCAGCACCCACACAATCCCATCTCCTCTTAATGACAATATCTACCAGACGGTCACGGAGTCTCAGTACATGATCCTTTCAGGAGACTCTTCATACCCAGGCCACAACAGAAGCTATCTCACCATGCTCCATTTTTCCTGTGAAGATTTTATTGCCTTCATTTATTTATTTATTTATTTATCGTATGCAGGTGTGTGCAGCCATGGGCGCAGGCATGCCACCCCACACGTGTGAAGATCACTGAGTAGTTTGTGGGAATTACGTCTTCCCTTCCACGTATAGAGCCTGGTGGGATTTGCTCTGGTTAGCAAGCCTGGTGGCGAGCCCCTTACCTGTTGAGCCATCTCACTGGCCCCTTGCTGAATTTGGTCAATAGGCATTGAGTGGAAGGCGTGGCCTTGCCTTTCTTTGAGGTTATGGGGCTGTGGGGTTCACATCTCTCATGCGCAAACTGGAAGGATCTGTAGCATGAATAATAAAAACCCAGAGACAGATATTGGGATTTGACCTGAAGCTTAGAGAAGCAAAGCAGGCAAGCCATTAGAGAGCCCTTACCTCTATGAAATCTTCAGACTGAAAGAGAGTTCCTGTCTCATCCTGCCTTATATTCCTCTCCAGGGCTGGGATTAAAGGCGTGCACCACCATCACCCGGCCTCTGTGGCTGACTAGTGTGGCTGCTGGGATTAAAGGTGTGTGCCATCTCTGCTTGGCCTGTATGGTTGACTCGTGTGGCTGCTTTGTGTTGTGATCTTCAGGCAAGCTTTATTTATTAAAATACAAATGAAATATCACTTCAAGGATCACCACTCTACCTACATATATAGTTATTAAAGGAGTCAAATAAAATATTGATTGTATAAATTGTATACATGGAGAAGTATGAGATAAATATGTGGTATTAGTAATTTCTTGTGTCAGTATGGAGATAGAATAAAAATGGTGCCCCAGTTCTCTCATTCATAATGTATTTATGAAATATTTAGCATAATTATTTGTCTGAATGTTTTTGTTTTCCAAAATCCATATGTTAAAATGATAATTCAGAGTGTGAATATATCTAAGGAAGGCTAGAATTCAGAAGATGGGTAATTTAGAGGGTAGGGCACTCATAAACGGGATTAGTGCCTTTATGAAAGCGGCCTAAAGGAACTCCTTCATTGCATCTCTTCTGTGGAGATGGAGCTGAACAGATGCCATCTACCTACTAGAAAGTGGGTCTTTCCCATTGCCTTCATCTTGAGATGTCCAGGATCTTGAACGACAAGGATACATTTCTGTCATTTAAGCACTGCCCAGTCCCTAGTGTTTTCTTGTAGCAACTTGGGTGAACTGCACCATGCATCACCTCTGACACTGTGTGCTGTCTTCCAGGACGAGGAGCTCTGTGTCTCACACCAGACTCCACTCAGTGTGCACACAGAGCTTCCCGACTCTTCAGTTTTAGGCAAGAAGATTTCCGCAAGGGGAGAGTTGATTTTTTTTTCTTTGAAACAAGATTCATTCACATTTTTATTTGTTCGAGTGTTTATAGATTGGTAGATCATAGGCTGTAATAAGTAGGAAGCCCATGATTCTCTTATCACTCACTCATAAGACAGAGTACAAAGTGCATATAGAATCTATAGATTCATCCATACAGGGGACCAGTCAACAATATAAGCTTTAGTCTTATCTCCTCCATTCCCAAGTAGTTTGACAAAAGTTTACTTTACTTCAAACATGTTTTGCCATGATTATTTGACTTTGAATTTTGGAGTAAGGGCCTTAAGGTTGTGTCAAACTTTCCTATGCAATTGGGTCTGAGTATCCTCCCATGTGATAAAGTCTGTTTATTTCTGTCATATGTTTGTCCTGGGGCTCTGTAAACCTCCAGACTTACATCTCTTTGAAAAAGACTTCAAACAGTTTATTTTATTGCAGAGTTGTCTCTCCCATGGTCTTTTGCTTTATATCTCCTTAGGTTTTCTTTTTTTTTTTTTTAAACTCTTCCTCATTGACCTTCTGCCATACTCACTGCAATCAATGTACATTCATAGAGACACTTAAAAATATCGGGTAGCACAGTCAGTGGGGCATAATCCTAGACCCTCATCATATCCTCCTATGATGTCCTGCCTGCCACAGACCTAGAAATCATGGAGCCACTGGCCACCAGCTAAAACCTCTGAAACTGTGACCCAAACTGATCATTCCTCCCGTAGGCTGTTCTTCTTAGGCACTGCTTACTGTGACAGCAAACAAAGTAACCCATTGCATGTGGTTGGAGAGTAGCAGGTGCAGGTTGATAAGACTGCCCCGGGGTGAAGCTTATGGAAGAGAAGGAAGCAGGATGCTATGACCAAAATGCTGGGCAGAAACAAATTAATACAGTTCATTCTGACTAGCAGCCTACAGCTGCTTGAAGCCATGATCATGGAGAAAGCATCATGGTGGTGGGAACATGGAGTGGCAGAGCTTCTTCACCTCGTAGTGGGTGGGAAGCATTGGAAAGACAAGGACTGGGGGCTGGGGCAACTTTCATAGTCACACCGCAAAGAAACCCAACTTCCACGACCTCCACAAACAGTGATACAGGACGAGGAGACAAGTACTGAAAGCCCCAGATAACAGGGCATTTCACATTTAGCCTGTGACGCTGGCTTAACCCTGCTTCAGGTATGGTTGAACTGGGGGTTCACTGATGACAGGTGTCACCCCTCTATTGGCTTAGTCTCAACTATATGCTTTCTTCGGGGAGGGAGACAGTTTTATTCAAGAATGTTGGCCCCTGGTAAATTGTTGATGCTCCAGGGGATGGCCACATATGGGCAGCACTAACTGGACTCAGTGCATTATTTAAAAAGGACATGAAGTTGGGAAGGTAAGCATTGTGTTAGGAGATCTAGAAGGAACTTGAAGGTAGGTAGGGGGTGGGTAGGATAATCAAAGTACATTGTATACATGTATGAAATTCTCAAAGAATAGGTGTTATAATGTTTCAAAAGATACTAACTACAGACTGGAGAGATGGTTCAGAGGTTAAGAGAGTTGACTGTTCGTCCCGAGGTCCTGAGTTTGATTCCCAGCAACCATATGGTGACTCTCAATCATCTGTAGTGAGATCTGATGATCTCTTCTGGAATGCAGGCAAACATGCAGACAGAAGACAACATACATAATAAATAAATCTTAAGAACGTATATAGTAACTACAAATGCCAGCTCCAACCTGGACTTTGGCTTTAGGTTTCAGGGCCAGTGGGTAAGTCCCAGAAGTTCAGAGAAAATTTTGACTCTTTTAACTTTAAAAAAAGAATTGATTTTTTTTGTGTGTGACTTGTGTGCATCAATTATGTATTCATGTGTGTAGCCATATATGTACCACAGTGTATGTGTGGAGGTTGAAGGACAAGCTTAGGTGTCCATCCTTGTCCTCCACAGTGTTTGAGGAAGAGTCTCTTATTATTCACTCCAGCATTTATTAGGAAGCTGTCTGGCACCAGGATCCTTCTGTGTCCACCTCCCATGTCACTGTAGCAGCGGGTTTTACACACACACACACACACACACACACACACACAGAGCTTCATTTTGTTTTTACATGGGCTCTGGGGATTCAAACCCAGGCCCTCACCCTTGCACAGTAGACACTTTGCCCTTGGAGCTACCTCTCCTGCCCTTGTTATTTTTCATTAGCCCTGACTGGATCAATGACTACTCTACAATTGATAGCAAAGTACAATAGATTGATGAACATTGGCCTGAGTCACACAGGCTGCCACAGGAGCCAGAGCCTCTTTAAAGCAGGACAGGGCATCTTAAGGAGGAATTGGGACACATAATGAACTCCAGACAGCAAAATTAGCAGCCGTTTCTCTGGTTGGGTTGTTGTCATGTCATGGTGGCATTTCTGGGAAAATCAGCTCAGAATGTATTCAGCGGCTCACACGCTCAAAAGAAGACTCATGCATTTACAGCCTTCTTTCTCTAAATAGAAAATGGTTTATATTACCAAAGGCAGATGCTTATTTAGTCTGCACTGAGCATTCTCCAGTCAGGAGGATTGCAGCCGCCCCGCCCCCTGCTGATTCAGTTGTCATTAAAGAGAAAACTGAAGCTGCTGCATTAAGGCTGGAGGATTGAGCATGTTTCCTGAAAGTCAGAGAGATAAAAAGTGACCAGTCTAGCCAGGTGGTGGTGGCACACACCTTTTATCCCCGCACTTGGGAGGCAGAGGCAAGTTGATCTCTATGTTTAAGGCCACATAGAGAAATCTTGTCTTGAGAAACGAAAAACAACAACAAAGGAAGGCTTCTCATTGGCACTACGGGAGATTGTTTCATTTATAAAGCGACTTTGGATAACTTTGACATCTCAAGAGATTTTTTTTTCTCTGTGGCTGTAATATGAGTCTATTTTTTTTATTGTGTATAAATTCTGTTGGGCTTTGGGAAACAAGAATTCGTGTGCTGTGTTGAGTTGTTGTGCGTTGGTGGGATTATTTTGCATAATTTGCATATCATTGATGTAGTGTTAGTTCACAGCCTTTATAGAAAGGGGAAAGCAAGTTGATTCATTCAAATTTCTCCTAAGATAAATTTGAGATAATTGGATAGGGATTTTGTATACTCAAATTACCCATTCAATGCTATTCTGCGGGCTTTTAAAGTAGGGTGAATTGGGGGATCTGGTCTGCAGTGAAGAAACTTTGGAGACTGTGTTGGATCCCTGGAGAAAAACGCTTGTCCTTGACACAGGTGACTGGCAGTTCCCTTTTGAGGCAACACTGATGGTAATTTGATGACACTAGTTTTTATGAATTAGAAAGCACGTTCGTTTGTCTGACTAACTGAGCTTGAGAGTCTGGTGGGGTGCTGATGCTGCTCCCAGGGAAATATTACATAGGGATGGACTAGCCAACTCAGAACATGTTTTGGGACTTTTTTTTTTTTTAAGGATAGAAATGTTTTTGAGTCTGTGCTTCCACTACAGTTGTAGAGCAGACCTGATTATCATATGCAGAACTCCATATTCACATGCTTCTTCTTTTGGGCTAAATTCTCAGAAAGAGCAGTGAATGAAGAGGAAGCATGCCAAGCTAGGAGGGAAGCTGAGGAGGCGGCTTCCTCTCCAGAGGGGTGCAGGCAAAGCGGTGATTCATCACAAACTTGTCTTGCTGACAAAGCTGGAGTGTAGTAGGCTTTTTCTTTGGGCCACCAACAAATCCCAAACCATGACAAGGAGACTTATTAGTTATGAAGGCTTGGCCTTTGCTTAGGTTCGTTTCTTGCTAGCTCTCATAACTTAACCTGCCTGTTTCTCTCAACGTTTTACCTTGAGGCTTTTTACCATTCTCTCTCTCTCTCTCTCTCTCTCTCTCTCTTTCTTTCCACTGCTTCTCATGTCTGACTGGCTGGTGGCTGCCTGGCTTCTGGCCCTGGGTGCGTTCTTTTCTTTCTCCCTTGTTCTCTTCTCCTTCTTCCCTCCTCTTTCTTTGGGGCTCAGATTTCTCCTCCTACTTATTCTTTCTGTCTGCCAGTCTCACCTATCTCTCTCCTGGCTAACTATTGGATGTTCAGCTTTTCATTAGATCAATCAGGTGTCTTAGGCAGGCCTGGTAAAACAAATCCAACACATCTTTACATAATTAAATGCAGTATAAATAAATGTAACACAGCTTTCCCTAGGTAAAATAATATTCCCCAACAATAGAGGGACCCTATCAGTGTTCCTAATTCATCTCCCTTACTTGTAGCAGGTTCTAGTGTTAGGGATACAATACAGTTGTTGTCATTTTTTTAAAATCAGTTCCTGGGGCCAGGAAGATGGTTCAGTGGAGAAAGCATGAGGACTGGAGTTCAGGTCTCCAGCAGACATATAACTAGAGCTGATACATGCCTGTTAGCTCAACACTGGGAAGGCAGAGGCAGAGGATTTCTGGGACATGTTGGTTGGTTAGTCTTTCTGAAGTCGTGACCTCAAGGTTTAGTGAGAAACTCTGCCTCAAAAACTGAAGTAGAGAGTGATCAGACATCTGATGTCTACTTCTGGCCCCACATGCACTCACACACATGTGCATCCTCCACACACAAGCACACACACCACACAGCACATGCACATATGTTTTAGAAATCAGGTCTCCTGAGTCTTCTGCAATGAGGTGCCATCTTACCTCAGTGTGGCTGGTATAGATTTTAAAAATATGGAGAAAAAGAGACTCACATGCTAGTGGTGGGAGCACAAGCTAGTTCAACTCTTAGGGAGAGCAGTATGGATGTTTCTCAAAAACAAAAACAAAAACAAAAACAGAACTATCGTGATTCATTATTCAACTAATGGTTACATAACCCAAAGAAGTGAAATTAGCATTTGAAAACATACCTGCATAGCTGTGTTCATGTGGCACAATTCTCAGTAGCTATAGAATCAGCCTAGGGGCCTATCCATGGGTGAATAATAAGGAGCATGTGGTATTCATAAATAATAAATTGCCATTCATTCCTACATCTAATGTCCTGCCATCTGCTACAAGATAGTTAGATAGAAAATGGACTATATTGTTGCACACATTCCTTCTCATATCTGGAAGCTAGAATGTCGACTTTATGTAGAACATTGAATATTAGAACTATGAAATGATTAGGAAGTGTGGGTAAAGAGTGATTGGATTTGATTAGAACACATTGATCAGCATTGATACAGAGTAATCAAAATAAAGCATAATCAAAAAAGAACATTACACCAGTATTCAGAGAGCAATGTGTACACCCATTTTCAAGATGAAAGATAAGTATTAGAACTTTAAAAAGTATGTAGGATTAGCTCCAAGCATTGGAAAGGATAGAGCCTACTTTTCTTTGTATCTCATTACTACCAGAATTACTATCCATGGAGAAACCTTTGACTCTTTCATTTAGGCCATTGGTACATTAAATATGCTAGTCATAGAGACCCATGGACCTATACTGCTCTAAGGGTATATTTAAAGACCCCCCTAGTATGAATGGCTCTCAGAGATGTGTAACCGAACACCCTCAAATTTATCTGACTTAAAACTTTTGTTCATCTGAAATCCCAGTTCCTGGAACTGATGGCTCAGTTGTTACAGTGCTTGCTGCACGTATGAAGAACTAAATTCGAGACACAGAAGCCTACATAAAACAACCAATGTGGTGGTGTGCTTGTCATGTAACATAGAGGTGGAAACATGCAGATCCCTGGAGCTTGTTGGCCAGCAGCCTAGCCCAGTCAGCAAGCTTCAGGTCAATGAGAGATTCTTTTTCAAAGAACAAGGTTTAGCTCTCAAAGAATAACATCCAAGGGTGACCTCTGACCTCCATGCGCACCCACCCACATAAGCACATGTACATCTGCACCCACACACATAAACACACATATGTACAGAGATACTCAGACACACAGGAATACACACACCTCAAACCTCACCCCCCCTTTGGGATTTTTGAGACAGAGTCTCTCTATGGCTACCCTAGAGCTCACTATGTAGACCAGGTTGGCCTTGAACTCACAGATCCACCTGCATCTTCTAGCTAAGTGCTAGAATTAAAGGTGTGTGCCACCATGCCAGGCTCAAACCTCCATTATTTGGGACTTGGATTAAATGTCTCTGCTTTTAATCTCATATGAATTCAGAATTACAAATATATATGACTGTAAGTTAATACTTATTTTCACATTCTCTCTGGTCTTCTTGTTTCCGGGGCTGGAATTTAGGAAGAAGAATCCCACCAAAAGAGCAGGTGTCCTGAGCTGGAAGAGAAGATGCCGTCAGGTAGAGGACTGTCAGTGTGGCTCTTCTTTGGCCAGTTGCTGTAACTCACAGCCAGGCTGAGCTCTGCTGTTGGGTTTGCAGAGACATGGTGTCACTGGCGATGTTGTCCAGGCAGCACACCTGGACAATCGCTTTGCATTGCAAAAATGGTTCGTTCCCTTCCTTGTCTTCCTCCATGCGCCGATGGCAACTATGGATGAGAGGAGGCTTGCAAAGGAGGTGAGGTGCTGATGCTGATGAAGATTTCAGATTCAGTAACAAAGATAAGGGGTGTTTATAGAGCCAGAGGGGATGGAGGACACCAGGAGAACAAGGCCCTCTAGGTCAACGTGAGCAACTCATATGAACTCACAACGACTGAAGCAGAAATCACAGGGTCTACTGGTCTATGCTATGTCCTCGGCATGTATATTATAACTTTCGGTTCAGTATTTTTATGGAATCCCCAGTATGCGAACAAGTGGACCTCTGATTCTTGTGTTCTTTTCCTTCTGTTTGCTTGTCCTCCTGTCCAGCTTGGAGATCTTGGAGATGATAGTTTTTGCCTTGTCTTATTATATCTTGTTTTTTTTTTCCTAATGAGAGACAGAGAGTGGACTTGGATGGGAAGGGAGGAGGGGAGGAACTGGGAGGAGTAGAAG
This sequence comes from Bramus lutescens, assembly GCA_001685075.1. Classification (NCBI taxonomy): domain Eukaryota; kingdom Metazoa; phylum Chordata; class Mammalia; order Rodentia; family Cricetidae; genus Bramus; species Bramus lutescens. The sequence goes on along the minus strand of LOEQ01002878.1, from coordinate 130,217 downwards.
GAAGGGAAAGTAATCAGGATAAATTATGTGAGAAAAAAAGATCTATTTTCAATAAAAAGAAAAATCAAGGAGTATAGTTGCTTACTGAAATACTTATAATTATCTTGGGAGATGTTATTTAGAACAGTTTGTTGTTTTTCTTTTAAATATTAGTGTGGGGTCAAGTATACAGTTTTGCTAAAGTTATTTACTTCATAACAGAAAGAACTTGTGTGGAGAGAAACAGCCAATGGGGAAGTTCAGAACTTCAGACTGTAAGCAGAGATGATCGTGAGAAGCAATGGTCAGAAAAATAAACATTAGCCGAGAGGACTTAAACATAAGCTAAAACTCAAGACTCCCCGCCTTTGTTTCCTAACAACTGTTGTGTTTTGTATGACTCAGAACCAAATCATTGCTCCAGATGTGATGGTTGCTAGAAGCAGCTTATCATTCAGTAGAAATCAGGCAGTAAGGTTACAAAGCTGAAGGTGATAAGGGAAAGATGACGCAAAATGAGAAAAAAGTGGTGTCCTCCTCTGGCACGGTGGAGGAGGGGTTGGCTACTAACGGGTCATGGCATCTTCTTCTATTATGTGTATCTGTGTGTGCTCATGTCATTGGGCATGTGGTGTGGTCAGAGGACAGCCTGTAGGACTTTGTTCTCAGTGTCCACCATGCAGGTCTCAGGGATAGAACTTGACCCATGGGGCTATTTCACCAGCACCCCATTTCCCTTCTGTATCTGTTCTTCCCTTGCTTCTATACCCATACCCCACCAAATACGACCCTTGTTTTGGTTTGGTGCCTCTTCCTAGGACACTATGCTTGCGGATAGATTCCTCTATTACTGGTTCACTGGTTGGGTGTTAGCACTAACATTGTGTCCTACAGAAAACTTACCTGACTGCTTCCCATACCTCTGAGTTGCTTCCTTCACAGCCTTCCTTGTTGAGCACCTGGAACAATCCTACCTATAGTAGTCATTGGTAGGGCTGTCCCCTGCCCCTGCTCGTTTTAGACAGGGCCTGATGTAACCCTGAACTTGATAGGTAACTGAGGGTGACCTTAATCCTCCTGCCTCTACCTCCAAGTGCTGGTTACAGGTGTGTACCACTATATTCACTTTATGTGATTCTGGGGGTTAAACCCCAGGCCTTATGCATGGCGGGCAAGCGCTCTCCCAACTATGCTAGAACCCAGCCCTTAGGAGTTTCCTGTTGGTGAGTCTGGTGTGTCCATTTGTATATGGCGTTGTCTTCTTCTGTGAGATGAAGGTGGTTTGATGAGGGCCAACTCTGTGCTTGCTTTGCATTTCTGAATTAAATAAAAAGAATCAGACATGGTATCTGTACTCAAGACAACAGAATATGTTTAAAAGACAGATGTGTTTATAACAAGAAACTGTGAAATGTCTGTGTTATCAAAATACAGCTGGGAACTGTGAAGAGGAGGCAATCAAGTTTGCGCTGGGGGACTATGGCCAGGAAGGCTGTGACAACCTCGGGGCTGACGACACTTGAAATGACATTTAAAGTTGGAAAGGAGGAGCTGAACTTTTGTCTGTTGCCCGGGAAAATGGTTCTGTGTGTCACTTTTGCACTTTTGCCCTTGATTTTCAATTCCTCATAATGATCTTTTCTGGGTCTGTGCAGAGTCGCCAACAAGCAGACCAGGAGCTTAAAAGTCCTATTTGCTCTGTTGGCTGAGTGTCCACGATAGCTTGAGGATATTTGTTCATATGTATGGGAGAGTATTGCCGCTCTCCAAAGATTTTCTTGTGTGTGTGTGTGTGTGTGTGTGTGTGTACATGTGTAGGTGGGAGGGGTATGTATGTATACATAGGTTTATGTGTATGTGTACCCCAGAAGTCAACTTCAAGTATCATTCTTCAGAATTGGCATCTTGTGGGTTTTTTTTTGTTGTTTTGTTTGTTTGTTTTTGAGAAAGGGTCTCTCACTGGCCTAGAATTTGCCAATTTGGCTAGGCTGACCAGTCAGTGAATAGAAACCTGCCGCATTTTCTGACTATAGCTGGCTTTGTGGACTGAACTCGGGTCCTCGTGCCTGCATGGCAAGCACTGTACCCACAAGGCCATGCCTCCCAAGGATATTCTAAGATACAGTTGACTCCACTGAGTCCTGCAACACCTTAGGGAAAAGAAAGGCATTTCATTTCCGTTTTGCTAAGGTCCTAGTCTGAGGATCGCTGAGAGTATTGCTAGAAATCTAGCATCATAGTAAGATTTTCCTCAGCAAACACATTTGGAGTCAGAGCACAGCTAGGAAAAATAGTTCTGTAGAAAAGGAGAGACAATGCTTAGTTTGAAATCTAGAATACCAAGACAGGTAGGGCGATGCACATCTGTTGTCCCAACGCCTAGAAACAAGGAATCATGAACTTGAAGCCAGCCTAGGCTGTGTAGTAGGTAGAACATTATCTGATAAAAAAGAGAAGAAAATAAAAAGAAAGAAATTGAATGGTGATAGTGCATACCTTTAATCCCAGCACTTGGGAGGCAGAGGTAGGCAGATCTCTGTGAGTCTGAGGCCATCCTGGTCTACAGAGTGAGTTCCAGGACAGCCAGAGCTAAACAGTGAAACCCTGTCTCAAAAAACAAAACAAAAAAACCAACCCCCCCCACAAAAATAATAAATAAATAAATAAAAGAAAAAGAAAAGAAACCTAGAATCATATATACCCTCCCCCTCTCTGTTTTTCAAGACAGGGTTTGTGTGTGTAGCTCTGGGTGTCCTGGAATTCACTCTATAGACCAGGCTGGCTTCAAACTCAGAGAGATCTGCCTGCCTCTGCCTCTCTGAGTGTTGGGATTAAAGACGTACACTACCACCACCCAGCTAGAATCACATTTTGTTTGTGATTATTGTGCATTTAGATTTAGGACGTAGGACATATGAATAAATGGCTTGTGTTTTGTTATCTTAAAATCCCACCTAATGGTTCTAGTCCATAAGTGAGAATTTCAAGTAAATAATAATTTCTCACCATTTCTTTATAGATTTGGTTAAGTTTTTATTTATGTGTGAGTTTATGTGTACAACATGTGGGCAGGTGGCCGCAGAGGCCAGAAGAGGGTATCAGATCTCCTGGAACTGGGGTTACAGGTGTTTTGGTTGTTAGCTGCCTAGTGTGGGTTCTGGGAACCGAACCCAGATCCTCCAACTTGTACTCTTGACCCTGTCTCTCCAGCCACAATTTCTCAGTAGTTCTAAGCTTCTCTGGATTTATACACTTCGTGTGTGCTGTAGAGTCCTTTACTCAAGTTTCATTGCTGTAGGACTGTCTCTAGACCATTTGATTGAGAGCTCCTATATTTGTGAATCATTCTTTGAAATCCTGCTAGGTATAAAGCAGGTAGATTGTGTGTGCTAAATTGTTTCTAAAGTATGAAAGCACACATTCAGAACATTTATTGGATGTCGACTATGTGCTAGATATTGTATGAGGCCTAGGCCATATTTAGCTGCTACATACAAAAATACATTGCTGTGCCCCCGGGAGGTTATAGACAACAAGAAATGAAGCCATTAAACAAATAAAAAGAAACTGAATACTACACGAATGATAGCCTTTAAACAAGTAAAATGTAAATTATAGAGAAATCAGAGTACTGAGGAAGTCTTGTCTTTGTGGGCCTTGTAATTAAACATGGCCTATAATTTATAGACTCAGAGATCCAAGAATAAAGGCATGTGTCTAAACAGAGACAAGACCAGAGGGCCAGGGAGACAGCTCAGTCAATAAAGTGTTTACCTGGCAAAAATGAGGAGCTGAGTTCGATCCCTAGCATCCATATTAATGAAAACCAGCACAATCTAGTGTGTTAGAGTGTGCTTGTACTCTCAGTGCTGCCGAGATGGAGGTGGGCAGGTCCCTCGAGCTTCCCGGCCAGCAGCCTAATCTGCTCCAGGTCACTGAGACTCTGATCCAAAAAGCAGAGTGTGGAGCTGCAGAGATGACTCTCTGGTTACAGCATCCACTACGCAAGTAAAAAGCCAGCACTCCCAGAACCCGTGTAAATGCTGAGTGGCCATGACAGCCTGCCTGCAGTTCCAGCCTTGAAGGCAGAGGTGGGGGTTCTGCCAGAGCAGGTTGGTGAGGCAGATTAATCATGTTGATGAAGTCTGTGCTTGACCCTGCCTCAAAAGACAAGGTAGAAGAGCAATGAAGGAAGATCCCTTGAGCCTCCATTTGTGTCCATCCACACGAGAACATACATATATATACAACATATACATGCACATGAAAATAAGAAACGTCAAACCAACAACAACAAAAATCAAAGTGGACAGTATCTAAGGACTGACACTGAGCTTATCTTCTGATTGACACATGCTTGTACATATAGGTACACCTGTGCACACGCAAAAACATGCACGTGCTTGTACACATATGCACACACATGAGCAATGCACACATACACAAGAGTAGAGGGCGTTGCAGCACTTAAAGGATGACATGAGCAATCTGAGGTATTCAGGAAGTTTTCTCAGAGAACATGACATATGAAGCAGACTACGAAGATGGATATTGAATTCATTTGTCATGGAGATACATTAGCCGAGGCATTAATAAAGTAAAAATCAATTACTTGAATTGATTTCAAAGTGATACATACTTAAAGATCAACTCTTTTCTTGGGCTGATGACCTAATCCTTAGGTATCTGTCACTGTCTCTGTCTTGAGATATATAGGGGCCACCCAAGAGACAATGACAGTTCCTTGGGGGTGTGCTTAATCTTTATCACAGCCATTGTCTAGTCTCTGTTTCTAATAATCCAATGCTTCATGGGAAGGGTTTCTTAGAAAGTGACTTGACTGTAGTAGACAGAACCCCAATGCCTACCTAGAACCAGGTAGCATTTCCTTTACTCCATGGAAGTCTAGCTGAGCACAAAAGGGTTTCCGCTTTATATAAAGTCCATTTTTCAGAGTTGCAATGTTATTGCTATCCTCTGACGCTCCCTTTCAGTAAGAGGAACATGGGGTGGGCTTTGCAGGTAGATGATCTGCTTACTTTGGTCTCCAGCCAGCTCTTCTTATGCCTGGTTCCTCTATGCAGTCTTCCTGCACTCTCAGCCATGACATGGCCATCGACATCTTGAAATCAGAGCAGCTGAGAGCACCCCAATGCAGTGTCCTCCTCTGACCAGATCCCCCTTGTGGGAATACATATGTTCCTCAAAGTAGAAAGGAGAACATAAGAGGAGGAAGTCTTAAGGGAGAAAGGAAAAGAGAAGGTAATTAAAGCAGACACAGGGAGTGTCTGTGAGAAGGAGGAAACAAGCCAGAGAGGGACAGCAAACGTAAGTGAAGACAATAGGCAGTGGAGGACAGGGACAAATGAGAACAAAGCATAATGACACGTATGTACGGAAATGCCATAAGAAAACACATTGCATACATTCCCTTGTAGAGGGCACAGCAGTTAGCAAGATGGGTAGACTCTTGTGTTGTGTGAGTTTAGAATCATTGCTCATATGTTATCCATGCCCTCACTCACGGTTCTGTAAGGAATCCCAGTTACGCTCACTGCGTCATCAAGCTAGCTTTGAATGGAGTCTCTCACTAGTCTTAGCACATTTCCCCAGGAACAGCCGCTTATTTATTATCTCCTTCTCATTCTGTTTGGCTCCTAGTGTTTTGAACAGCAAGGGGTGTGATGCCAGCCATACAACCCTTGCTACACTGGGATTGTAAGTCTCAGATTTACCCAGAAAATGAAAAACTATCATGGCTGTTGGAAATCTTTTTGATATCAGCAAACAGGCAAAGAAGGATGAGTGGAGCAGAGGGTGAGTGGAGGAGACACTGTCAGAGGTGCTCCTATCGCATGGCCGTCCCTTTCTTCACCTGAGCAGAGGAATACCATGAATCACGGGCAAATACACACAGGGCTGCATTAGGCTGTGTGCTTCCCAAGAGCGACGGACTGCATCTGTTTGAAAATGAAGTCAGGGCCAAGGGAGATGGCTCAGTCAGTCAAGTGCTTTCTGTGCCAGCCTGGGGACCTGACTCCTCAACACCAACACCAGAGGCCGGCATGGCAGCAAGTGTCTGCTGGAGGCAGAGCCAAGCAGATCTCCTGAGATGGTTGGCCATCCAGCCTAGCTAAAATAGCCAGCTCCAAATTCTGTGTGAGACCCTGTTTCAAAAGATGATGTGGACAAACAACGACGACATCCTGAAGTCAACTTCTATCCCACACACCCACATGGGTGAGCACATGTGTGTAGTACAAATACACCATGCACATATGCCCACACACTCACTTTTTAAACAGAGGAAAAAATGAAGTCAGATCCTTCATGGGAAGGTGAAAATTTCTGTTGGAAATAACACTCAATGTGAAAATAAAGGAAAGACTATAAAACCATACTTGAGCTATGGTTATGAATATACAGTGAAGAGCAAGATTGAGGTTATGGTTTTATGAAGAATGGTGGTATGTTGGTGGAGGGTTTGCGAGTGAAAAATTGTCATACTTAAGCTTCCTTTGCTGTAGTCAGAAGGTTGTTGTTTGGATACCAGAGAAGAAAACAGAGATTTTACTAGTAGTGACAAGAAAGAGGCCAGCCTGCCAGACAGAACCTTTTGTTAGCACAAAGGTGGATCATGGAGCTTGGCAGCATGGTAAGCCCATAACTGGAAGTAGCTGAGGACAGGGACATAAACCTACATATGTCTTCTCTCCTGAGAGAACGCCTCACTTCTCAGCAGCTGCTATGCCCGAGGCTTTCTCTGTCTATAATAACCAAGACTCTCCAGAGAACCAGAACCACTAGGTTTTAGATAGAGATGGCTGGTCTATGGCCTGAGAACCGGAGCCGCAGGGGTTGAATCCCAGTCCAAGGCCAGTGGAAGACTTCACGGCGCTTTAGTGACCTTTCTTAAAGGCAGAAGTGTTTATTTGGGCTGGGTTTCAGAGGGTCTAGTCTGTGATTGGGTTTACTGGTTGGCGCCACACACTCGTGCAGAACCTCATACTAGTAGACTTCTGTGGCCAAGGAGTTTCTGAATGTCAAGGCTAAGGAGAGAGAGAGAGAGAAAGAGAGAGAGAGAGAGAGAGAGAGAGAGAGAGANNNNAGAGAGAGAGAGAGAGAGAGAGAGAGAGAGAGAGAGAGAGAGAGAATGAATCAGACAGACAGAGGTACTGGCAAAAATGTAACCTTTACCCCAGAACCTGCCTCATTTCCTCTAACTAGGCCCGACCTTCTAAAGTTTTCATTACTTCCCCAAAATGGGCACCACCAGCTGGGGACCAAGTGTTCAAGACATGCACCTGTGTAAGCTGTTTGTATTCAAATCATAACACCCAACCCAAGCAACGGAGCTCCTTCCTCACCCTTTTATTCTGGCTCTACAGAAGAGATCATTCTTCCCACTGCACAGGCTGTCTTCTTTCCTGAGGGACGTCTTTTAATACTCGCCTTCATACACCACCCTGACACAAACAGCTAAGAACCACCTGGACACTTTGGGCCTACTCAGGCTTACCTGTAGGATTAGCCATGACATTGTCCCCGGGGAAGCCTCCTTTCTATTGGCCTGTCCACGGAATGTGTTCCTTTTTCTAAGTCTTCTATGGTCATCTTGCATTTTATTTTAGTAAGCAACTCTTTGGGTTTATGTATGTATTTATTTTATGTGTGTGTGTGCCTGCATGTATGCATTGACCTGCATATATAGAAGCCTGCAGAAGTCAGAAAAAGGTGCTGGATCCCCTTGAATTGGGGTTACAGGTATTTGTGAGTGGCCATGTAGGTGCTGGGAACTCATCTCAGGCCCACGAGCCAGTAAGTGTTCTGAACCACTGAGCCATCTCTGACTCCTTTAACTCCAGCACTCAGGAGGCAGAGGTGGGTAGAGGTTTGTGACTTTGAGGCCTGTTTGGAACAAGCAAACAAGCAAAGGCAAAACAGCTAAAAAGAAACAGCTGGTCAGGCTTAGTCTGGGCATAATAGTGTATACCTATCATCCTGTGCTTAGGAAGATGATTTAAGAAGATCCTGAGATTTTCTTAAATCAGCCAGGGCCACATAACAAGAGACCCCTCCTATCTCAATAACAATCACATACATACATGTGCACACACATGCACTCACACACACACAGAAATTTTGAATATTGAATTAAAATTTTAAACATACTTAAAAATCAAAAAGAATATATTATCTGAGTGCTTACTCAACCTATGCTGCCAGGACCTCAGCAATGACAATTTCTGGTCAGTGCTGCAGAGATCCTTAGGGTCAGTCCTGTAAGTCAGAGCTACTGAGTAAGTTAAGGTTTTGTCAGTGCACCCTTTTTGCCAAGGGTCACCTGGAGCACATTTTCAGAATCGGCTAGGTGACGCAGTTTAGGCAAGTTTCATTTCCTGTGATTTGTAGGTTATTTAAGTTTGTACTAACAAACCCCAAACAGTCACAACTCTTCAACTGAAAATGGTCACAGTGAGCACAAGGAGACAAACCACCGTGCAGTTTTGTAACTCCTGTGAGGAAGTGAGACCAGGCTTAGGCTGAGCAGAAACCTGCTTTTTCATGTGTGGAGTCAGCCATGGGGGAGGTTCACCCAGGCAAAGGCTAGGCCTTCTTGCTGGGCAAAGCCAGCAAACACATTTGTTCACACAGTAATAAAGTAATGTTAATGTCAGGTTCTCTCTCTCTCTGCGCATACCTGTTTGTACATATGTTTATATATGTGGTATATGTTCTGCCGGAAGCTAAGCTTCACTCCAGCCCCTGGCATCCATATACTCAAAGGGTCTGGAATGTTCTGGTGGAAGATGCTTCCAAAGCCCTCTCCCCCACCTCTCTCCAAACTCTGCTGCATCTCAGAAAGCCTGCCAAATGATGCCCCCTTTCCCAGAGATGCTCAAGACCACTCCCGCAGGGAATTTAAACTGTCCCCCAGCAAACAGACTTGTGGTTTTCCCATCTTCCTTTCCTATGTCCTCTCTGGGAGGCTGGGAAATCATCTGGGAGTGTTTTTAAAACCTGAGTTTTTTTCTAATTCAGTTTGATTTTGTCTGATTTGGATTGCTGCATTGGCAGAGAGGCTAATGGGGCAAGAAACTTTTCAGTATATATGGAGGCTAGAAGTTGACAGTGAGCACCTTCCTCAGCCACTTGGCTACTTCCATACCGAGGGAGGGTCTTTCACTTGAACCCTCCAGAGCTTAACTGGCCTAGCTAGACAGCTTGCTCCAGGGTTCTCTTGTCTCTGCCTCTCTAGTGCTTAGGATTAGTTATAGGCAGTCCACTCTGATCTCAATAACAATTACACACACACACACACACACACACACACACACACAGAGAGAGAGAGAGAGAGAGAGAGAAATTTTGTATATTTACACGTGTGTATAACCAGCACTTTACCTACTGAGTCTTTCCCTTTCCTCCCCACCCCACTGCCCTCCCATCCCCCGTGAGGCCACCTCCCCAGCCCAGCTTTTTTAGGCTCATTGTAGTGCAGTCTAAAGTGAGCCGTCCACTGAAATAAGCTGTTTCAGTCACACACCCCCTTTGATTGCACACATAAGTCACCATCCACCCAGTTTTCCAAGGCTCTGGCTAGAGAGTAGATAACTACTCAGACACCAAAGTGAGGAGAAAAGGAAGATGAAGTGGCAGTGACGGCATTTGTCTGTGACTTAAGCTATTTGAGAGACGGAGGAAATATGAACTCAAGTTCAAAACCTACCTAGGCTACAGCATGAGTTCAAGGTCACCTGGGCAATTTAGTGAAACCAGGTCTTATAAAGAGGTAAAGGGGGAGGGGTGAGATCATAGCTTAATAACAGACCTGATGCTTAGCATGTGCTCTGGTGTGTGCTTCAATCCCCAGGTCAAAGAGGGAGGGTTTGGGCAAGTCTTTTACAAGAGGTGTTTGCTGGGATTAAAGATGCCTTTCAGGGAGTTCTGGTCCCCATATTCCTTCTTCTCTTCATGGGACTCTTAGGTCTGCATGGATTGTGTCCTCACTGCCCACCAGCACTTCCTTCTCCTTGGGCTTTTCTGGGCTGCCTACAGGAACCTCTCCTTCATTTCCCGCATGGACTTGTCTTGCCGAAACCAGTGACTGCTGTCCAACACGGCCCAGCTTGTTTGCTCCGTGTCTGCCTGCCCCTCCATGGAGGCAGGGATGTCCAGCTTCATTACACACTGCTGCTGTGTGCACACCAAACATCCCCATTGGAACCAGGGCTGTAGCAGGTGCTTAATAGATATTTGTTGAAGGAGGCAGGGATGTTTGTCCAGTCTCTTAAGGTATAGATTAGTTAGGTGACTCAGAAACCAAACATTTTATCTTCTGTTTGTTGTTGTCCTTCAGCTTCCCACACAATGCCTGGAATGCTGAGAACGAGGGTCTGAGTCATTTACAGCAAAGCTCTGTGAAGCAAAAACTTGCTCCATGGGATGTCAGAGCTGTGGCAGACACGGATACTGCCTCCAGGAAGCCAAATATGTTTCCTTTCTCTTGAGTTTACTTTATTCCCATTCTCTTAATCCTAGGATAGTTTGAGAGTTTGTGGGAGGCCGCTTACTAGAAGCAGACCAGCATGGCAGGTTGCAGCTGACTTCTAACAAAGGCTGGTTCCTTGAGCCCTTTGTAGTCTTAAGAGGGCTTGGGGTGTAGCTCAGTGGCGAGCACTTGCCTGCTATGTGCAGGTCCTGGGTTCTGTATTAAGTTCTCAGCTTCTCAACAAATGAGTGAAGGAAGAAAAAAAAAAACCCTTAATGATCTGACCTTCTAGCCTACACATCAAGCCACCTCGCCTTTGTTTCAAGTTCTAGAGATTGGATTTCACTGCTACCTGCTTTCTTCCTGAAGAAGAGGGGAGAGGGGGCAGATTTAAGGAAGTGAAATGTGGCTTTGAACCCTGACCTAATTCATAAGGCAACGTTTCTTGAATTTACTATTGATCCTGCAATGTCAACTATACAGAGGAACTAGGAGAGAATTGTTGTTGCTTAGTGTCTTCTCCAGTGGCCGCAGTCACCTTATCCTGTAAGGAACCATTTCTCTAGTGACCCAAAGTGGGAGTAACATGTCCCAGGGAGGAGAAGCAGTGAGCCCTTCCGGGTACAGAATGGAAAGAGATTCCTTTGCTTGCTTTAAATGATGTCCCACCCACTGTCATTTCCATCTAGAAGTGGTCAGCTCATGGCATGGGGTTTCAGAGTTCTTAACACCCTCTTCTGCTAAGCCAAACTTAAGGCCACCCATGCTCTGGAAACACAGCAAGTGTCCTCCTCAGTCGCCAAGACTGCAACTTCTGCACACACACTAGATTTTCTTAATTCTGATAATTCCACAGGTTATTTATTGTTCATGAATAGGAAAAGGCCAAAGAGAAATAAAAATGGGGCTTTGGTTTAGCTAATTCCACATCTCATCTGCTGTTGACTGAACAGGGACATGTGTGCGCTAGATGGGCCAAGGGGCTCCACTTTGGTCTCAACTAGTTTGGCATTATGTCACACACCCAGGGAGGTGCTTTGGCGGCTTTAGGCTTTATTTCTTATACTGTATGTTCTTCCTTATGTTTCTTCACACAGTAAGGGTAGAGAAGCATGGAACTTTCCAGAAGTTTACCTACAAGCTATATTGATTATATAGAATAAAACATTCAGTATGGTAATATGTAGAGTAGAAGTGCCTGAATTTTTAGTGTCCCAAAATCTATATCTACACTATTTTAGATTTTTAAATTTCTATTTATTATTATTGTTTGTAATGCATGATATATTATCTAGCCATGTGTACAAGAGTACATATATGGAGGTCAGAGGATAGCATGGTGGAGTTACTTCTCTCCTTCTGACTTTACATGGGTCCCAGGCATCAAGCTTGGTTTGCCAGCTTTCCATAGTGAGCACTTTTACCCACTAAGCTATCTCCAGGCCTCTATTTTACCTTTTAAAATATCTTCTTATTTGTTTGCTTTAAAGTGAATGTGGCCCCTTTGCAGAGATCTCTTGAAGGAGGAACTGATGTGAAGTTGACATTTGCATATAAAATCAGAAGTAAGGTTTTCAATGCTTCTCTCTTGGAAGAACCCCATAAACCCTCCCCACCTCCCACTTCCCCTGGTGTGGGTTTGACCAGCCTGTTTTATCTTTGGAGTATGCCTTTCTTCCCAGTCTCAGGATGCAGAGAGTAGAAATCATCTGGACATTCTAGCTGAATCTCTAACATAGAGATCTCAGAGATGATTGTTAGTGCCATTGCCTTTGCTGTTACTCATGTCCCCCTACATAAATCCCCCCTTTTTTTAAAAAAAAAATGAGAAGTCTGTCTTTAGAGATCTTTTGTAAAGTTCACATGTCATCACCCCCCCCCCTTCCTTTTGGTGAGGCAAGGCCTCAGAAAAGACTGAACCTTATCTGGCAGAGGGTGACCCTGAACTCCCGACCCACCTGCTTCCACCTCCTAAGTGCTGGCTTAGAGAGAGGTACATTCCACCACGCCATCCAAATCAGCTCACTTATTCCCATACATACTCTGGTTTCCCTGGGCTTTGCAGATGCGATAACTTACCAGATGTTTTGGTATCTCACTGTGGGTCATCAGACCCCTCTTCTTAATGTCTACATAAGGAGAGTCAGACTTGTCCTCACTGTTTCTCCATAGCCCTCTCTACAGCCCTGGCAAACATCCAAGTTTGTGGACATAGCCAACCATCACACCGACCAGTGTTTCATCACCCTCTTGTTAATGTGCTGTCTCCACTTCTAGCTCCTGCAAGCCTTTGTATAAAGTCTTCTTGTCATGGAAATGCCTCCCTCTGGGAACAGCCCTCCACCCATCCTCAATGGGACTTAGTGGATGGATGAATATGCCACTTGCTCCTCTTCAGCAGAGGATGGTATACCATGTTCTACCCTGGCTACCAGTTTTCCTAGCATGCGGAGGCCCAAAAATGTGAGCCTATTTCTATCTTGTCTGAAAGAGAGTTTGAGGTTGCCCAAAGTTTTTGACAGCAAGTGCGGCTACATACCCTGACATAGGGAGTAGTTACTTTGTGTTTTGGACATTAAGCTGGCCCTTATAGGTAGATCCAATTCAGCCTGACCAAAGTTCAGAAAAATTAAAGCATACTTCTGCTCCTTCTTTTGAATTAGGAGGTTTGATCTAGGGAGTGACTGCCTTTAGGATACTTGGTCTAGGGTGGATTCACTGCCTAAGCAACAGAATGCTTTTCTCAAGAATTAATGACTTGATATCAAGTACTGAAGCAAGTAACTGTTCTAGTTGTGCTATCTATCATGCTAAAGCAGTCTTTTGCCTTCTTCCTCCAGTTGTATTGGGGCATAAAAGCAAATGGAAATGAAATGTGGTCGATTTTAGTATTCACTGGGACTTCCTCCTGGTACTATCCAATGTTTCTATTTTATTATGTTCATTCGCACCTTTGTTCTCTTTACTAATTTTTCTAACCCCCGTGCCCCTCCCCTGGTAAGTGGTATCCTTGTCAATGCTGGTCTCTGACACAGAGTGCAGCCATGTCACCCTCAGGAGTGGCTAGGTGGACACAACTCCCTGGTAATTCTTTCTCTTGCCTGTCTTATCCCCACACCTGGCATCTCCTACCTCAGGTGAGTCCTTTGGGCTCACTCATTCTTTTTTTTTATTGTGCTCTACATTTTTCTCTGCTCCCCTCCCTGCCTCTCCCCTCCCCTTTAGCCCTCTCCCAAAGTCCCCATGCTTCCAATTTACTCAGGAGATCTTGTCTTTT
>LOEQ01002878.1:77303-88644 GCA_001685075.1 Bramus lutescens | reverse complement strand
AATGGGAAAAGATCTTCACTAACCCTACATCAGACAGAGGTCTGATCTCCAAAAACATACAAAGAACTCAAGAAATTGGTCATCAAAAGAACAAATAACCCAATAAAAAAATGGAGTACAGACCTAAACAGAGAACTCTCAATAGATGAATCTAACATGGCTGAAAGACACTTAAGGAAATGCCCAACATCCTTAGCCATCAGGGAAATATAAATCAAAACAACTCTGAGATTCCATCTTATACCTGTAAGAATGGCCAAGATCCCACTGTCCATCAATGTCCCACTGATGACAACTTATGTGGGAGAGGATGTGGGGAAAAGGGAACACTCTTCCATTGCTGGTGGGAATGCAAACTGATACAGCCACTTTGGATATCAGTATGGTGATTTCTCAGGAAATTATCTTGAGACCCAGCAATACCACCTTTGGGTATATACCCAAAGGATGCGCAATCATACCACAAGAACGTGTGATCAGCTATGTTTATAGCAGCATTATTTGTTATAGTCAGCAACTGAAAACAACCTAAATGCCCCTCGGCCGAAGACTGGACAAGGGAAATGTGGTACATTTACACAGTGGAGCACTACACAGCAGAAAAAAATAATGACATCTTTAAATTTGTGGGCAATGGATGGATATAGAAAACATCATATTGAGTGAGGTAACCCAGACCCATAAAGATAAATATGTAGTCACCCATAAGTGACTTTTAGACATAAAGCAAAGAAAAACAAGCCTATAATTCACAATCCTAGAGAACCTAGACAACAAAGAAGACCCTAAGAGAGACATCCATGGATCTAATCTACATGGGAAGTAGAACAAGACAAGATCTCCTGAGTAAATTGGGAGCATGGGGATCATGGGAGAGGATAGAAGGGGAGGGGAGAGGAAAGGAGGGGAGCAGAGAAAATATATAGCTCAATAAAAAAATTTTAAAAAATTGCACTCTGGTGACTTACGTGTTTTCTAGTATTAGTATTTATATTAAAGAATAAATTTAAAAACCATAACTTTAAAAAAGTTATGTCACATTGTGTTACATATCATGCTAACACATTTAAACATGACTTTTATGCCCTTCATTGATATCTGATCACAGTTATAGACTGAAACTTCTTTAAATATTATATATATTTTTTTCCCCAAGATGGGGTCTCTATGTGAAAAAGTCCTGACTTGTCCTAGAACTCATTCTATAGACCAGGCTGGCCTTGAACTCACAGAAATCCACCTACCTCTGCCTCCTGAGTGTTGGGATTAAAGGCACTGTGCCACCATTGCCTGGCTGTAGGTTGTATTTCTAATCATAAAATTTTACAGTTAGTCCTTAGTCCTTGTTTGTGGTGGTTTGAAAGAAAATGGCTCCCAAAGATGGTGGCACTATTAGGAGGTGTGACTCTCACCATGGAGCAGGCTTTGAGATCTCTTTTACCCAAGCTTCCCTCAGTGTGACTGTCAGTTGATTTCCTGTTGCCTGCAAGATGTAGGACTCTCAGCTGTTCATCTAGCACCACATCTGCCTGTATGCCACCATGCTCCCTGCCATGATGATGATGGACTGAACCTCTGAAACTGTGAGACTCTTCAATTAAATGTTTTCTTATAAGAGTTGATGTTGTCGTGGTGTTTCTTCACAGCAGCAAACAACCCCACCCCCCAAAACAATAAAAACCCAAACTAAGACAGTCCTTACATTTTTTTCCTTTTTTCTTTTTGTTTGTTTCTTTTCTTTTCTTTTTTTTTTTTTAAATGGGGTCTCTCTGTTTAGCCCTGACTGTCTTGGAACTCACTCTGTAGACCAGGCTCTCCTCCAACTCAGAGATTTGCCTGCTTCTGTCTCCCAAGTGCTGAGACTTAAGGCATGTGACACCACCACATAGTAAAGTTCTTAATTTTTTAAGATAGCAAAACCTTCCTAAGGCTTATTTTATAAAACTAAGATTGATAATATAGTCATATGTACTTTTTACTACTGTTTGGAAATAGGCTTAACTATGTCACCTTAAAAACATGAGTACAAATCCATTAGTCATGGCAGATTACTTTAGTATGATATAAATATTAAAAGTATGGCATACAAAGTTTCCATATGTTAACATGTAAAATATTAATAGTATGATTTTGATTTACTGAATCATATTTATACTTAATTTGAAATTTTCTTGAGATTAAAATATATATACATGGTGTGGTAGTTTGAAAGAAAATGACCCCCAAAGGGAGTGGCACTATTAGGAAGTGTGGCCTTGTTAGAATTTGTATGATTTTGTTGGATGGAATGTGTCACTATAGATGTGGGCTTTGAGGTCTCAAATATGTTCAAGATACCACTCAGTGTCTCAGACCACTTGTGGTTGCCTACATATCAAGCTGTGGCGAGCACCATGTCTGCCAGTATGCCACCATACTCCTCGCCACCAAGCTCCCTGCCATGATGATAAAGTACTACACCTCTGAAACTGTAAGCTGCCACCTCAATTAAATGCTTTCCTTTATAAGAGTTGCTGTGGTCATGGTGTCTCTTCATAGCATTAGAAACCCTAACTAAGGCACATGGGGAAGTGAATTTTATTTTTAAAGGGGAATTTTTAAAATGACAATAAAAATGTTAGGTCCAGCAACTAAACTTGTGAGTATATTCATAGTTTTGTGCATTGTTTACCTCATCTATTTGGCATCTTGATGCACAAACACAGTAGATCTTGCTGTACTCTTGATGAATTTACTCCATCATTAAGAAATGACTTTTTAAATGGGATAACAAATATGTTCAGAGTATATTATTTGCACTGTAAAATATAATAAAGCCATTATTTTGTGCAATTAATATGTACTAATGAAAACAGAAAGATGCACACATACACTAAAGAAGCAATTAAAGAATGTTCCCTTAGGTTTCTGTACTGCCTGGATCCTGTAGTCATTAAGTCCCAAAGAAATCACACAGAGGTCTACATTAATTATGAATTGATTGTTCTATTAGCTCAGGCTTCTTATTAACTCTTATAACTTATATTGGCCCATAATTCTTTTCTATCTTAGCCACGTGGCTTGGTACCTTTTTTGGTGAGGCAGTCCCATCTTTCATCCTCTGCGTCTGGGTGACAACTGCAGACTGAAACTTTCCTCTTCCCATAATTCTCATTGCCACACCTCTACTTCCTGCCTGGCTACTGGCCAATCAGAATTTTATTTAAAATAATACAAGTGACAGGATAAAAGACCACCATTTCACAGTAATAGAATCCCACGTCCATTCATTTTCTTCCAAGAAATTTCAGGGTACTTTTTCAGAAAATATGAGATTCGATTCCAAGTACTTAGGGCCAAGTTCCATGTAAACTTAAGAGGCAGATTAGGGTGCAAAATGAAGACCTATGGTCTTACCCGTAGACTGTTCTCTAGGCCCTTTCAGTAGTGATGACTTACATCAAGTTGACCCAAATTGCTGTCCCAAGTCTTCTGAATACATCCTCTCCTTTTGTTTTGTTTTTAAAGACATTTATTTGTTTTTATTTTATTTGAGTGTTTATCTGCAAGTATTATATTCTATGTGCATCCCTTATACCTATGAAAGTCAGAAGAGGGATGAGGTCCTCTAAAACTGGAATTAAAGATGATTGTGAGCTGCTTTGTGGGTGCTGAGAACAAAACTCAGGTCCTCTGCAAGAGCAGCAAATGCTCTTAGCCATTGAGACATTTCCCTAGTGCCCATTTTCTTGTTCTTTGTAGTGGCTGTCAGTTGCGTCCTCTGCTGATTAGAAAAAGTGCTATCATGTGATCTTACCCTCAAATCATCTCCATCTTTGCTTACTTCTAAATGAATGCAATCTACTTAA
Source organism: Bramus lutescens (assembly GCA_001685075.1). NCBI lineage: Eukaryota > Metazoa > Chordata > Mammalia > Rodentia > Cricetidae > Bramus > Bramus lutescens. The sequence goes on along the minus strand of LOEQ01002878.1, from coordinate 84,796 downwards.
TCTTTGCTTCTATTCTGAATTCTTTCTACCTTCTTTCTAGGGGTTCATGAGCTAGCATTTTCATCGCTGTTGGTATGACATCTGTTGTGTATCCTCCACATGCCTCCTCTTGACTGTTTCTCTGTAGGTCAGGTTTCTATAATTATTCTGTTGATCATAGTCTAATGTTAAGCAGACTGGGGTATGGAAATAAACCGGACTGTGATTAACAAGTGCTTTCGTTGAATTGGATGGCAAAACTTTAAGAATTAATAACATTCATTTAGGAAAGTTTCCTTTTTAATCATTTCACCGTAATTTACACTCTGTGGTTCAAGTCATGACAATTTATCTAAATTGCCTGTGTGGCAATTGGTGCCTGGAAGGAACCAGGCTCACCAGTGTCTGCCTTGTAAACGCCTTGTCTGGAGCTTACTGTCAGGCCATCCTTGGATCTAATTATAGGAGTATCCTGTCAAGGGACAGAAAGTGATGAAAATAGGGACCATGGCTAACTGGTTCAGAAGAAAATCAGAATTTAAAAAGGAGAGTTTATAGGGATGGGAGGATGGCTTAGTGGATGGAAGTGCTAGGCACGTGAACCTGATGACTTGAGTTTGATTATCTGAACCTACCCGAAAGGCTAGATGCAGTACCATACATACATCTACAACCCCAGCATTCCCATAGTGAAATAAGAGAGAGAAACATTACCCTAACGTTGGCTATATAGAGGGAGGTGAGGCAGAAAATAAAGCAAAGTAAACCCTGTCTCGACAAGTGGAAGGCCACAACTGAAGGACTATTAATAAAATCTCAGGGATTGAAATTGGGGTTCAACCTGAAGACCAGAAAAAGCAAAGGAGCCAGCCACTGACTCTTACCTCTGCCTCAGTCCAAAATGGCGATCCTGCCTCCAGGAATCTCAGAATGAGAGTATGACTAGGAGCTATTTCCTCCCATTTTATAATCTTCTCTAGGGCTGGGATTAAAGGCATGCATCACTGGGGTTAAAAACATGCACTGTTCAGTTTCTGTGGTAACTAGTGTGATTACTGGGATTGAAGGTGTGTGTTACCTCTGCCTGCTCTGTAAGGCTGACCAGTGGGGCTGTTTTACTCTCTGATCCTCAGGCAAGTTTCATTTATTAAAAGACAAGTGAAATGCCACTACATTTCCCCTTTTTGTCTAAAATAAAAAAGACAATAATATAAGAAAACTATATACAATAAGTACAATGACTATAATAGATACAGGCAATAAATACATCAACAATGTCTAGTTCATTTGCATTTGACAAATTCAGAGAAAATACTCCATTTCTATCCTATCTTGGTGAGTCCAAAGTCTTTTACCTGATTTACTTTCTATCATAACTTGCTTTCTGCATCTGGTAAACAAGGAAAAAATAGCTGTAACCATATAATCTTCAACTTTCTCAGAGATCTAAGAAGGAAATAATATTAACTGAATAAGCAGGAAGTGTAAACAAGAGACTTCCTCCCAAATACTGTGAAAAATGACAGAAACAGCTGACTGTGTGGAGAGTCACCCACGGTTCCTCTGCAATGATGAGGCATCTATACAAGCTAAGCATATCTGGCAGACTTTTCTGTGAAGCAGGATGTTTTGTGTCCTGCTGTCTAATTAGGACAGCATACTATCTGTCAGCAGTCAAGGCGGGGGTGTATTCTTGCCCAGTGGCTTACTTTTGCCTCAAAGAAAGTAAACTCCATGTGGAATTTCTTTGATGCCCATTATCTTCTCTGAAGTAGATTGGTGCTTCCAGCAGACATGTGCCTATATTCAGAAACTCTTATGTGTCCACACAAAATTTTGTCAAGAGGGTTTCTGATACACACACAGCTCAGCAGTGGAGTGTGGTATGAGCAGATCATATAGGCTCAGATTGGATACCAATTCTGAGTGTACTTGGCCTCTGGTCTTTTCAATGCAAGGCCTGAAGACCTTTGCTGAGATGCACACAGCATCTTACAGGACACCTAAAGCTGTAAAATGATCCATTCATCTCTAATGAAATCAAAGGCAGGTTTTGTACTGAGACTGCACATTGAAAAGCCAAATAATGAAGGCATTGGGAATGTGGCCTTCAGCACCTACTTGACCAAATATCCAGCTCCCAACCCAGACAATTCACAGTACAATGGAAAACTTCCCATTGCTGTTCAAATACAAACCAGCATTGTTTTGCTTGTTTCTCTGCTGAATTGTGTATTGAAAACAGGAGGGCAAGAGTCTCAGCTCCATTCACGCTCTATGAAGGAGAGTCCTGTGTAAGTCCGAGACCACCCAGGGGCTGGCAGTGGACAGCAGTGACCAGCAGTGACCAGCCTTCCATAGTATCAACACAATATCTCAGTCAGCCTTGCCATCTTCCAAGCACTCACTGCCGTAAGAGAGCCCCGGTTGTGCCTTGCCGAGACCTGGGGTCTTGAGCCTCCCTCAGCTCTAACGAGGGAGGAAGCTATTCTTGCTTTGATGTACAGCTGTGTGTCTCCTAATGATGGAGGCAAGGGATCAGATTCCATTCGGATTTTGCCTGTTAAGTCTTCATTATTCAGCAGCCCTGTTGAAACTAGCTGCTCATTTCTCCAGGGGCAGCTGCATGTAGGGTTGCGTGGTTGGGCTGACTGTGTCAAACTGAGTGAGTCTGGGAGGAAGCACTCTTGAATATTTATTTAATTCAATTATTCCTTGGTGGCACGCCCCCTCCCTTCTAAGCTGCAGCACTGGATTCTGTAACCACTAGAATTTCCCCATGAAAGAGATCAAGAAATCTGACCTGACTTGTAAGACGCAGCTTCAGCTCTAATAAGAGACAAATCCTCCCTGTCCCTTCCGTCTCTTTCTCTCACACACGACGTTAATGCCTATTTTGGCCCCTCATGTCACAGCTGCAAAGCATGGTTGTTCTCTCCTATTCTGTTCTCGTGAGCACCCTGCAGAGGCTGCCAGAAGGGTCATGTTCCTGACTGGCAGGCCCTGGTGGCTGAACCAGCCCTGAAGTAAGTCATTATAGAGCCTTGCCAAGCAAGGCTTTTCCTGCTGCCCTGGGGAGGTGTCTGGGACTAGATTATGCTCCATCTAAGGGTCAGAGAAAAAAAAAATTAAAGATGGCCCGGAGACAGGGCATTGATTTAGTGTCAGGTTGGAAAATGGGCAGGGCTCAGAGGGGGACATGTGGACTCACGCACCATGGTGCCTGTGTGGAAGTCAAATGACAACTCCAGGCATCGGTTCTCTCCTTTTACCATGTAGGTTCTGGGCCTGGAATTCAGGGTATCAGGCTGGGCAGTAACTATAGAAAGTATTTTTACCTATCGAGCCATCTAACTAGCCTTCACCTTATTTGCGAGACAGGTCTCTCCCTGGACCAGGAATTCACTGACTCCTGGATTGCCTAGCCAGCGGACTCCAAGGATCCTCACCTCTCTATCTCCCCAGCTCTGTGATTACTGGCATGCACCCCCAGCCTGGCGTTTTCTAGGGGTGCTGGTCCTAGTGCATGATTGACAAACACTTTACTGAGTCATCTTCCCAGCTTGTATTTTTTGACTTTTAACTATTGGTCAGTGTAAGTAAACTTTATTATATGTATGCTTTTTGTGTATTCGATCTCTGGAATATTTAATCAATAGTCCCACCTACCTCTTTCTTTTTATTCCCTTATTTGGTGGCTGCTCACATAATTTTACCACAGTTTTCTTAATCACCAAAATATGGAATGCTATTTTGGTGTGTTCTTCCTCTTTGGGAGATGACTGCCAAGATCTTCTGACTGAGATCTAACAGCGTAGTCTCAGCATTAGTCAGGTGAGAACTGGCTCTCCCATTACTGTCGGTAGTGTTTTCAGCCAGCTGTGGAGCGGCTTCTACACTTCTATTATCTGATAGGTTTCCTGGACTTATTGTACTGTGACCACCTCATTGTTCTCATTATTAATAAGCTGCTTTCAATGATCTAGCAGCTTTTGAATGGTCCTCCTCGTGTTTTCTGAATGGGCCTCTTGCTTCCCACATCTGCCACAACTTTGTTCTATGTTCCCTAGGAGCTGTTTGAGACAGTGCTGAAGCTGTTGACATGAGCCACTGATATTTTATAGTGCTCCATGACTTGGGAGAAGGCTTTGCCGCTGAGATTGGCACACTCATTAAAAACAGCAATATCTTCAGTGATATCTAGTGTTCATGTTGAGAAAGATGTTCTTGACATTTTGTTGAGGATTAGGAAAATTGAGGAAACTAGACTGTCATCTGTACCTTTGAAGAACAGAACCTGATTGTGAGATATTTAGTTTGAAGCCTGAGCTCTGTACCTTCATCCTTTCTATATTTGTTTTTCTTTGTGAACATTTCTGTGTCTGCAGTGCTCACTCACCTTTCGATGTCTGTGTCTTTTCTAATGATTTTTTAAAAAATTGGAACTTGATGTTTTTTCATACAATATATCCTGATTATGAATCTCCCTCCCCCTACTCCTCCCACTTTCTCCCCACTTCCTGTCCCATCTGGATCCACCCCTTTTCTGTATTTTCTTAGAAAACAAACAGGCATCGTGATAATAATAAGATAAATATGATAATATAAAGCAAAACAAACAAATTGGAATAGAACAGAACCAAGACACAGAAGGAAAAGAGCCCAAGAAAAGGTACAAGAACTAGATATAGATGCAGAGACACACTTGTTTCTGTATTTGTCTAATGATTTTTATTTTTTAATTGTGTGTATGTGTGAGTGGGTGGGGGAAGGAATATTCATGTGAGTGCAGGTATCTTGGAAACCGGAAGATTGCATCAGAGCTCCAGGAGCTGGAATTGCAGGTATTTGTCAGCTGCCCAGAGAAAAGAATGAAGATGAGTTGCTTAAGACAGATTACTGTCAAAGTAGGTGTGGGCAAGAGAGATGTTATCAAATGGTAAAGAAGTGTGATTCAAAAAAGGTTTCAGTATGCTCAATTGCTTTTCCATTCTCTCCACATCGTTTCTCTCTGTTCGTGTCTCTGTCTTTGTCTGCCTCTGTCTCTGTCTGTCTCTCTGTGTGTCTGTCTGTATTTCTCTCCGTCTTTCTCTTGCTCTCTGGGTGGTGGTAGCAGGGCTTGCGCATGCCATGGCATTCATATGGAGGTCAGAGAGCAATCTTTGGTGCTAGCCCTCAATCTTCTACTTTGTTCTTGTGTAAGACAGGGTCTCTGTGTGCCAGGCTAGCTGGCTCTTGAGCTTTTGGGAATTTTCCTGTTTTCCATTGCAATGTAAAAGTGTTGTGATTGAGCTCCTCTCCTTAAATTAAGGCTGGGCAAGGCAACCCAGTATGAAGAATAGGTTCCTGAAAGCCAGTCAAAGCATTAGGAATAGGCCCACTCCCTCTGCCAGGAGTCCCACAAATAGACCAACCCACACAATCATCACACATATGCAGAGGGCCTAGGCTGGTCCCGTGCAGACTTTCCTAGACATTGGTCCATAGTCCGTGAGCTCCCATGAGAAGGCCTTTTACTTCTGTGGGTTCCCTTGTGATAATCTTGACCCTCTTCACTTGTACAATCCTTCCTTCCTCTCCTCAAAAGGATTCCTCAGCCTCAGCCCAGTGCTTGTCTGTGGATCTATGCATCTGTTTCCATCAGTTACTGGACAAAGGCTCTCTGATGACAATTGGGGTAGTCACCAATCTGATGACAGGAGATGGCCAGTTCAGGCTACCTATCCACTATTGCTATCTGGGGTCATCCTTGAAGATTTGTGGGACTTTCCCTTGCATCAGATTTCTCTGTGACTCTGAAATGCCCCCCCATCAAGTCATCTATTTCATTACTCTCCTCCTTCAAATACTTAGTTCTACCTCAGCTTGATACGCTTCATTGGTACCCATGGGAGGCCTGCCCCTTTCTGAACAGAGGTAGAGAAGGGGTGAACTGGGGGGGCAGAGGGGAAGGGGGAAGGGAATGGGAGGGCAGGAGGGGAAGCTGCTGTCATGATGTAAAATAAGTGAAAACGTTTAATTAATAATAATAAAAAGTGTTGTTATAATAGATACACACACTACTATTTCAGGCATTTGTGTGGGTTCTGGGATCTGAACTCATGTCCTCACGCATACATGACAAGTGCTTTGCCCATTGGGCCATCTCTCCAGCCCCTCTACCCACATTCCTGTTCTCTTTTTATAGAAGCATAGCATAAATTATGTATTTGATGAATTTGGGGTGATATTTCAGCAAGAAAGAAAACTGAGAACGCATCAAGAAAGTTTATGTTTAACAGAAAACCTTGAGACAGCAGCCAAATAAACTGGGAAATAGATACCCACTATAAGTTTGATTGTTTAAAGCATTTACTATGCTATTAAAGTTTTCATCTCTGAAAATGACCAGCCACCTGTGCTCAAATTGTCAGTATAAGGGTCTTTAGTGTTCTAAAGTACTTCTTTGTTTAGCGTGTTTCTTACATAGAGTCTTCATTGCAAAGCTTTCCTTGAGTCTTCTCTCCAATCTGTGTTATGAATCCCCTGCTGTTTTTCCATCATGGCATTTCATGACATCATAACTGCTTGCTCCATTGTCTGTCTCTTCCAGAAGGTTCTGAGCCAGGGTAGGACAGTGACCCATTTTAAATGCCCCTATTCTTAAGTCGAGAAATACTGCTTGGTCCCAGTGTGAACACACACATTTATTGATTTGATGATGAAAGATAGACCTCGCTAAATGTTTTGGTGGGAAAACCACGCTAGAAGACCAGGTGTCTTATTTCATAGGGAAGCAAGAGGAAGGCTTTTCTGTCAAGAGCTACATTCTGTGATTAGCTGAGGAGCTGAGACCTTGGAACTGCAGGACATTTGAATTGACTGAGTCAAGTATTCACCACCCAGCACACCTTCTCTGGCTGCAAGATGGTCATGTGGGTCTTTTCTGCCCTGAAGACCTTTTTCTCCTTTGTTTTTCAGTGTGTTGCCTTCTGTTTCCATGAGCTAACAGATCCTTATGAAACAGGGCTGGTACCTCCCCTGATGGACTGGGGAAGCCTCAGATCTGTTGGCTTATGCTTTTTTTTCCTTTCCAACCTCAAATCAAGCCTCTAGTTTGGGAACCTCTGAGGGTTCTTAAGGCCAAGTATCCCATTTCCTTTAATAGACTCATAACACAACTAAGGTAAGCATTAGCTCCTTTTTCTGTCTTTTATATTCTTCAAGTCTTTGGTCTTAAGGCTTTAATCAAATGCTTTGCTTTAATTGTGCTCTTCCCTCCGGCATTTGGTTTTGTCTAGCCCACAGAATGCTGCGTTTTACACAGTTTAAAAAAGCAGACCACAGGAGGAAGTATTTCATTCAATAGGAACATAAGAGTCAGAACATTCCAGATCTGAGACCAAATAGCATGCAGCAGGAGTCAGTCACAGGTAGTAAAAAGTGTGGTTCAACATTGGAGCACTGGACTGAGCTCCCAAGCTCCAAATGAGGAGCAGAAGGAAGGAGATCATGAGCAAGGAAGTCAGGACCAC
>LOEQ01002878.1:57637-77188 GCA_001685075.1 Bramus lutescens | reverse complement strand
AATTGGGAGGAGGGCAGGAGGTGGAAATTTTTAATAAAAAAATTAAGTAAAAAAAAGTGTGGTTCAGCAGAATCATACATGGAATCTATGTCATATGAGCAGTAACTTAATGTATGCTTACAAACAAATGATACAGTGAATGTCATCTTTCTTACCCGCTGCAGGCATGCATGGTCCTTCCCCTTGAGTCGCTTGAAAAGAATACCAAGTAAAATCCACAGTTGACTAAGGGACAGTTTCCTTCATTACAGATGGCATGCATGTCTACACAGACACTTCCAAAAGGGCTACCACAAAGTCTGCCAGGACTAGTGGTGTGAGTTCATCAAGTTTCTAAGATATAGGAGCTCTTTCTGGAAAGAAATACAGTTCTGCTGGAGATAGCGTCTTGCTGTGTAGCCCAGACTGGATCTGAATTTTCTCTGTAGCTCAGGCTGGCCTGGAACTCAATTCTCTTGCCTCAGTATCCTCAGTGCTGGGGTTATAGGAATGTACTCTGGCATTGTATTTTTATATGCCAGCATTAAAAAAGGAAACTGAAAATATAAAACGTATTGTTTATAATAGCATCAAGCCCAAGAAGTAACAAAGTCTGTGTAATGTTTGTATGCCCAAAGTTAGAGAATACAGATGAAAGAAGTCTGGAAAGACATGATTAAATGAAATGGAAAGACATAAGAACTGGGGATGTAGCTCAGTTGGTAGAGCGTGTTTTACCTTGTATGAAGCCTGGCTTTGATATCTGGCACTGCACAGGCTGTTTATGGCAGTCTGTGACTGAGATAAAGGAAGGAAGTCCAAGAATTCAAGGTCATTTTTGATTACATAGTGAGTTTAAGGCCAGCCTAAGATTCAGTCTTGTCTCAGAGAGAAAAAAATTTAAAGCAAAAGAAGAAAAATAGTTTCCATATGAGCAAATATTGTTATGATGCTAGTTTGACATCAGTTTCCCCATATTGATCTATAGACTTAATTAAAACCTATCAATTACAGTCTAGCAAATAGAGCCAGGCATATGGTGTATGCCTTTAATTTTAGCACCAGGCCAGGCTGGTTGACTAAGTGAGCTCTGGGGTAGTCAGAGCTACATAACTGTGTCAAAGAAACAAGCAATCTAACAAATACTTGGAAAAATTATCATGCAATTCTAAAATGTGTATGAACAACAAAGGAACTTGAGCAACAAAAATTACTTTTGAACAACAGAGGCATGATTTCAAGGCATTCAGTAAAGCAAGGCAAATAGCACTGTGGTATCAATGGGAGGACAACTATAGGCACAAGGAACAGAGCAGAAAGGTCTGAAGGCTGACCCACGCAGACCCACACTTGCATACTCAATTGATGCGTACCAAAGTTACTAAGAGAATCCATGTGCATGGTACTTTAATAAGTGGAGCCATGCCAATCAAATGACTATATGACAAAAGAAAGGAACAACAAAAAGGTGACCCTGTGCTTAGTTCTGTGTGTAAATGTTAAAATATTCCAACTGAAATGAGTGCCAGACCGAACTGAAAAGCATCTGCTGTAGAACCTCTAAGAGAAAATGCAAGAGAGAGTATTTGGAGCATTGATTTGGGCAGAGTTGTTTTCAGAGGGGACACATAAACAATAACCTCAAAAAGAAAAAGAAAAGAAATAAAAACTTTACATTATTTCATCAAACTTAAAGGGCTTATTTTTTTCAAAAGAAATTAAGATAATTTTTAAGAAGTCACAGATGAGCAGAAAATACTTTCCAAATACTGGGTTCTGGTGCTCACAACTATAATCTCAGCACTTGGGAGGCTGAGGCAGGAGGATAGTCTAAGTACAGCAAGGGATACAGAATAAGACAGTCTCAAACAAACAAACAATCCACCAAGCAAGTAAAAACAAAAGTAAAACCCCAACAAACAAAGATCCTTTAGCCATATTAACAAACAAAGTATAATTGTGTATGCCGCCAATCTCAGCGCTGGGCAGACTGAGGCAGGAGGATTGAGGGTCCAGTTTAGGCAACATACTGAGACCCTGCCTATCTCAAAAGAAAAGCAAAGAAAAAAAAGGAAGAGATGAGGAAACAAAAAACAAAACATAACAAAAACACCTGTTACAACTCATTTAGAAAACAAACAACCAAAATCATTGGTTAAAAGAATTTTGCAGACTCTTCATTATGGATTGGTTTATGGATGGCAAGTGAGCACATAAAAATATGTTCAATATCATGATACATTAAGGGTATGAAAACCCAAAGTACCACGTACATCCAAGGGTAGCAAAAGGAAAAAAACACTATTAATATCAATCTACAATCCCACCCCCTTATGCCCTTCTGATGGGAACTTACACACAGATACTTTTGAAAAAACAACTTGATGGCTTTTTTCAAGCAAAATACAACACATACTATTACCATACATACTAACAAACATTAGAAAAGTAGGTAGTTCAAACAATAGAAATACATCTTATACCTCTAGCGATTGGAAATACTAAATCTAGGTACCAACAGGGCCACACCACCTCTGAAATTTACAGGCAATTATCCTTTCTGCTTCTGGCATTTGCTGGCAAGTTTTGGCATTCCTTGTCTTGTAGATAGAGCTTTCCAATCTGTGTCCATTGTCACATAGCTCATTCTCCTTGTGTGGCAGTCTTCATGCCTTTCTTTACTAATGCAGGGCTAGGGAAATAGCCCAGTTGGTGAAGTACCTACTGAGCAGGTATGAGGATCTAAGTTTGATCTCTAGATCCTCCATGAGAAGCTGGTTATGGTGACGCATGTTAGAAATTCCAGCATAGGGGAGGCAGAGCTAGGAAGATCCGGGAGATTTTTAATTACTGCTTTTATCTCATTAGTTATTATGGGTGTTTTAAAACTCATTCTCCTTGATTTAATGTTGGAAGTTCTATATATCTAGAAATGCACCCATTTCTTTTAGATTTTGCAGTTTGGTGGAATACAGATGTTTAAAGTATAACTTTATGATTCTCTGAATGAAAAAACAGGCAGGGAACTTGGTGAGAAGAAAAGAGATCCACAGGAAGTGGGAGGAGAAAGAGAGAGGGTAATGTTGATGAATATGATTGAAATATATTTTATACATGTGCAAAATTATCAATAATAAATAAAAATGTCTACAAATATTCTTACATGATAAACTGCAAGTTGAACTTTATAGGACCTAAGATACTTCACAATTCAAAGGATGAATGGATCCCCAAATTCATTGTAAGAAACTCTTTGAATTTAGGGACTTAAAGTTTTCATGGAGATTATTGGGCATATTAGGACACTTAATAAAGCCAAAGTGAATGAAGGAAAATTCCAAGAAGTCTGGACTTCTGCTTCTAGTGGCAAGACTGTGATCTTTCTAAGGCACAGCCCATAAGACAATCTGGGGCTTGTAGAGCCTCCCAAATTCAAACAGTAACGAGGCTCCCAGCAGCTGTCCCATGTGTACGAGCTCCCCATGCTAGCTACCTGATCCTTCCCTAGTTTGCTGGTCTTTCCTGGGCAGGCTGTGTTCTGCCTTCCCTCACAGGACAGCGTTTGCTTGGTTTTCTTCAGTTTGGCTCTTAGCTCGCCGTTTCCCTTTTATGTTCAAATATATATACATCATTACGTCCATGCTTCTTCCTCAATTCTAAGAAGTCATCAGTTGTGGAAATCTGATACATTAAACTTAATCTTTGGAAGGCAGCTATGCTCACCACTATACCACCAATGCCCACTTAAACTTACTCTTTCAAATAAGAAAAATATACAATTTTATATTGCCATATTCAGTTGTTGTTTGTTCTAAGTTAGCTTTAACTGTCAACTAGAATTGTTTAGGATGAGGATTTCAGTTGAGGAATTGACTACATCTGATTGGCCTGTGGGTATGTCTGTGGGTGATTGTCTTGATTGTTAAGTGATGTAAGGAGGGTCCAGCCCATTGAGGGATGGTGGCACCGTTCCGTAGACAGATGGTCCTGAAGTGCATAAGAAAGCTAGCTGAGCATAAGCCTTCCTGCTAGGCAGCAAGCAGCATCCTCCACGGTTCCTGTTGTACTGCATTGGCTGTGAAGTGAGTTCCTTGGTTGGGGTAATATGTATGTGGCAGAGGGAAATATGTATGTGCCTGCGCATACCTACCTTAACTCCCCTCTATGATTGACTGGGACTTGGAGTATAAGCCAAATAGTACCATTTCCCCCCAAAGTTGCTTCTGGTCAGGATATTTGTCTCAGTAACAGAAATGAAAGTAGAAAATGCAATCATTTAATTTATTTCACTCTTTTCCCCCCTTTATGTTGGGCATGTACAGGTTTCATGACAGTTCTTACAATTATAGACCGTATTCCACCTTAAACCTTGTTGCCCTCCACTTTTCTCCCCGACCCCCATTAGTCTCCTTTGTTTCCCTGGGCAGGTTTCGCTTCTACTTTCCTGTCATCTGAACATGTGCGACTGCATGCGTCTGTTGATATCTAAGAATATCACTGCGTTTTGACTTTTGTCCGCTATCACAGGGTCTCCCACGTGGCTTAGTTTGTCATGGCCGAGGATAGAGCTCTCCCATATGTGCAGTTTCAGGTTTGTTTCTCAAGGATCTAAACCAATAAAAGCCCCAGCTTTGCGTGCCCAGCAACTACACCCTTTGCAAATACTGTTATCTTAGCACAAAACAATGGCCAGGAGGGTCAGAGCAAGAATTCCCTCAGCTGAGAGTTTGCTTCCTTAGTCTTTAATTGACAGTTTAGAGAGGCCATGACCTTCACACACACAAAGTCTTAAAATACTCTGTCTTTCTTCCTGCCCGTTTCCTTTTCCTTTCCTGCCTCTTTATTTCCTTCTCTTCCCTCCTACTACAAACAGGCCTGTGGTTAGCACTTCCTGCCTGGTTTTCTTGTCTTTCCCTTTTCTCTTACTGTGCCCCCTCCCCGCCCATTTCCTCTCTTCCTCCCCCTGCCTATCCACCCATCTGCTACCTTACTTTTAAACTTTTATGCACCCACTCTTTTTTTTTAACTGATTTTTAAAAGGGACCCAATTGTATCTTTCATTACATCTTTTCTTTTTAAAAATTGTTTATTTTTTAAAAAACACTCTTTTCTCATTTTACATATGCCCTCCCTCCTCTCACTCCTTCCACTTTCTCCCTGCTCCACCTCCCATCCACTTCTCAGAGAGGGTAAGGCTTCCCATGGGGAGTCAATAAAGTCTAGCACATCACTCTGAGGCAGGACCAAGGCCCTCCCCACTATATCTAGGCTGAGCAAGGTATCTCTCCAAAGAGAAAGGCTCCAAAAAGCAGTTTGAGTACCAGGGTTAAATCCTGGTCCCACTACTAGTCATCCTGCAGACTGCCCCAGCCATACAAATGTCACCCACATCAGAGGGCCTAGTTTGGTCCTATGCTGGTTCCCCTTCTCTTAGTCTGGAGTCAGTGAGCTTTCATCAGCTCAGGTAAGCTGTTTCAGTGGTGTCCCCATCATGGTCTTGACCCCTTTCCTCCCTCTCTTCCACTGGACTCTGGGATCTCTGTCCAGTTCAAGCTGTGGATCTCTGCATCTGCTTCTGACAGTTTCTGGATGAAGGTTCTATGATGACAATTAAGGTAATCATCAATCTGATCACAGGGGAAGGCCAGTTCAGGCACCCTCTCCACTATATTGCTTAGGGTCTTAGCTGGGGTCATCTTTGTGGATTCCTGGGAATTTCTCTAGCTCATTGCATCTTCTCTTATTCAATGAAACATTGTGTTCTCTAGCAAGCCAAAAAGAAAGTCTGCCTGGGACTTGTCAGCCATGTGCCAATTGGGCTTCTCCGCTTTGTAATACCAGTCCAACCTAGGCAGTGGGATAATACCTTTTATCAGCTTCTTGGTGGGACTCCAACTCATGCATATTAATTTACTGCCTCATTAATAGTCCCCTGGGCTTATTGCATGTCATGGGGAAAACACTGAGAACAGTAGAAAACTCAGTTAAAACGACAACCTTTGTCTTTTCATTTGCTGGTAGTATTTTTGATGTAGCTGTTTCCAGCAGCTCCATGGAGTGGACCAAGTTTGTTTCTTACTCGTTAAACTGGTCCTGAGGACAGCAAGACTGGTGAATGTGTGATGAACTGCAAGTTCAGCGTTACTAGCTTCCCAATGAAATGCTCAGTTCTGCCCTTCTCAGTAGATCACAGCCATACTTTACACGTTGTGTAGGCTGACAAGATGGCTTGATAGGCAGAGGCGATTGCTGCTAGGCCTGATCGCATGAGACCATCCCCATTACCCACGTCATGGAATAAGGGAACTGATACCCATGGGATGTCCTCTGACTTTTACATATGTGTCATGGCAAATGTACTTGTCCCTGCTATAAAGTAAATAAGGGTAATTTTGAAAACCCTAGAATCCATGGAAGCCAGAAAGTAGAAAGTAATTAAAGAACTAAAATAAAATAAACTGTGATTTTCAGTATCTTTATTTATGCAGCAGGAAAACATTTACTGTATTTTAGAAAGTATTAAATGTTATAAAAAGTTTGAAAGAATAAACTTATATTTTATTAGTTCATATCATTGAGAAATGATAAAATAATAACTTTTCTTCTTGGTCTAAGCTGGCCTTGAACTTTCTATGAATGCAGGGATGACCTTGACCTCTTGATCTTCATGCCTTTATCTCACAAGTGCTGGGACTCTGCCTAATTCATAACAATATATTTTAAAAATGTTTATTTTATTTTAAAGTTGTGTGTATTTGTGTGTGTCTGTGTGGCTATATTCCCACAGAGGCCAGAACTATCACATGCCCCAGAACTGGACTTATAGATGTTTGTGAGCCACCTGCATGGGTGCTGAGAACCCAGCTTGGCTCTTTTGCAAGACCAGTATGTTCTCTTTACCACTGAGCCATCTCTCCGTTCCCCAGTGGTATCTTAAATTCTTTCATCATATTGACTTTTTGTTTGAGTTTTGGTGCTGAGGACTGGACCCAGGGCCTCCCATATCCTAAACACATACTTCACCACCTTGATCTCTGATTCTCAATCTCTGCCTATGGATTGTTTGTTAGTACTAGTCTATAAGTATCTCTCTGTCTTCTCATAAGGACTTCTTGTACTAACATTGAGTAAATTTAAACATTGAGTCTCATCTACTTTCTAAATTTGCAATTGAATTAAGGCAAATCTCATCAGTATAAAAATTAGAATATAGAACATATATTCAATTTATTAGATTCATGAGTTCAGATACTGAATTTTGATTAGTCTTGTTATTATTGAGCATGTATGTCTATGCACGATTGGTGTGGGAGGGATGCATGCCATAGGACCTGCATGGTGACCAGAGGGCAGCTTTGTAGTCTCAGTTCTCCCGTCCCACCCTTTTATGGGTTCTGTAGCGCTAACTCGGGTAACCAGATTGTGTGACAGGCGCCTTTACTTGCTTCCTTTCCATCCTCACTGCTGTACTTTTTCATTGACTTATTCTCTTCGCAAATTCAGTTTACTCTTCCCACACAAAGCCACTTAAAAATCCAGAAAGGAATCCTAAACACTGACTCCTTAGGACAACTGTTAATGGAGAAAACAACTCCATCATTTTTTTTTTCCCCAGCAGTGCTGGGCATCATCCCTGGGGACTCATGTAAGTAAAGCACCCTAGCTAGAAACTAGTCCCCTTTCTCCAGGAAAAGAGGTTTTTCTCTTTAAAGAAAAAAACTTTGAAGTCATTACATTAACCACTAATTGTTGGTATGCGTGCCTGTGTCTGTGTGTCTGTCTATGGGCATAAAGTCAGAGGGCAAGATTTTTGAAGTCAGTTTTGAGGCTCGGTTTGCTAGTGTGCGGTCCCTCCAGGCTAGCTGACCGCGAGTACCCAGCCAGTTCTTCCTTTGCACTGCAGGAGCTGGGATTACAGGTATGCACTACTGTAGCCGATTTACAACGTGGGTTCTGGGGATGGAACTCAAGTTGCCAGGCTAGAATGGCAAGGGCTTTTATCCACTGAGCCCTCTTCCTGATATGATACTGATTTTAACGACAGGAAAGCCAGTAGTCTGGCTCAGAGAAATCTGGTGGGGGTCAGGGAGCCTTTGCTTTCCTTGATTAGGCTGGCCCATGTTGCCCCTTTACAAGACGGCTTGAGAATTGTGCACACCAAACTGTATGCATTCCAGAAGCAACCAGAAGGAAGGCAGGTAGAGTGGATATTCACCTGTCATCCAGGCAAAGTTTCATAGAGAGGGAAAATAAATTATGAGACATATAGAGAGAAGATGGTAGCTTGGCGTAATCACCTGTGTGCATGCTGGGCGCCTGAGAGGAAGTTTTGCATTGACGTTTGTGTTTGTGTGGCAGCGAGACCATCTGGGGTATACTGGATAAGCTCTAAGGCCAGAAGGGAAGTCAAGAGAGAGAACAGAAGTTTTGCTTTTAATTAGTCACATTGAAAAGCCTTCTCTTAGAGGACTTCTCAGAAAGTTGAGAATAACATATCTTAAATTTGGTTTTCACAACGCTAGGGTCTTCTAGTTCTACGAGTAAAGTTCAACTGCTGACTACTTTATTGAAGTTTATAGAAGTCTCCAGATTTTCTGCTTCACCCTGGACATGCACAGATGAGCTCTAGTTTTTTATTTCCTGTCAGTTTCCAGACCAAGTGATTCATAATATTTCGGAATTTTCTTCCCCCTTGAGGGGCTGTAGCTGTTCTCTTCATTTTCATTCTTTTTTTCTTTTAAATTTGTTCCATTTTTTTGTTATTACCTCTGTCATTATTTTGGACAGAGATTTATCAACATTCTTGGTCTCTCGCAGATCAAGACAGTGTCTATAAAAGCTAAGCATTTCTTTCTCTCCTTACACGAGCTTGTGTGTGAATGGCGCTGATGGTAACAAATGGCTGAAGCAGTTGTTGCAGAGAAAGCAGAGCTGAGGAAAAGCAGGTGTGCATCAGTGTGTCCTGCCATATCTCTCAGCTGTTGACTCAGGCAAGGGAGGGCATGGGGCGGGCTGCCAGCTGAGGACAGGGCAGTGTGTCCCGAGGATCGTTGGGAGGGGAACCTGGGCGAGATTTTATTGTTCCTTTTTTTCTCTTTATCCCTCAAATTTATGCTCCTCTTCACATGATCCAGTGATGACGACTTTAGTTAGATCTTTGGTTCATGTTATAGTTGATTGAACAGATAGGAGAGATGTTATTAGTGGGAAAGGACTTTTAAAATCTAGTAGTGATTGGCAGTTCAGGGAGCCATGCTTCTCTAAGCAGAGTTAATAAGAAAACCTTCTCTGGCAAGATTTCCCATTAGCTGCAGTTTGGACTTTACTAGTAAACTTAAAGTAGATCAAACAGCTTTGCTCTCTAACCAAGTGTGTCAGCAACGCTACTACTGTGGAGCTTTTTGTACACGCGAGAAATCATTTACCAGGTCCAGAGGGAAAACCAAGGACACAGTGAGCTAAATACCTTGTTCAAAGTCACCTGGAGGCAGAGTTCAAACCAGAAACAAACCGACCAAACAAAAAGGAAAAACCATATTTGTTTCTATTTATGTGTGTGTTCCTGTGCCTGCTAGTTTGTGTGTGCGTCATGTGTGTGCAGGGGCTGCTGGAGACTAGAAGAGGGTGTCAGATCTCCTGGAGCTAGAGTGCCAGGTAGTCATGAGCCACCAATGTGAGTGAGCAAGTGCTCTCCTCCTCCCTCATTCTCTTCCTCTCCTCCCCAGGAGGAGGGGGAGGAGGAAGAGGAGGGTGAGGACCTCCCCTCCTCCCTCTCCTCCTGCTCCCTCTCCTCCCTCTCCCTTCCTCTCCCTCCTCCTCCTTCTCCTCCCCTCCTCCTCCCCCTTCTCCTCTCCTCCTCCCTCTCTTCCCCTCCCCCTCATCCCTCTCCCCCTCCTCCCCTCCTCCCTCTCCTCTCCCTCCTCCTCCTTCTCCTCCTCTTCCCCTCCCTCTTTTCCTCCCGCTCCCCCTCTTCATTATTGGAAATAGATTCTTTTCGCATTCAGTATATCGGATTATAGTTTCTCCTCTCTCTGCCTCTGCCAGTTTCTCCCCACCTCCCCTCCCCTCTGGATCCACTCCTGTCTCTTATTAGAAAAGAACAGGCTTCTAAGAGATAACCACCAAATATGACAAAATAAAATATAAAATGAAGCAAAACATTTCATATCGAATTTGGACATGGAAAGCCCACAGGAGGAAAAGAGACTCAAGAGCAGGCAAAGGAGCCAGAGACTCACTTGTCCTCATAGTCAGGAGTCCCATAAAAGTACTAAGCCAAGCTGGATGGTGGTGGTCCATGCCTTTAATTCCAATACCTGGGAGATAAAGGCTAGTCAACCTCTGTAAGTTCCAGACCATCCTGGTCTACAGAGAGAGTGCCAGGATAGACTCCAAAGCTACACAGAGAAACCCTGTCTCAAAAAAAACAAAAAAAAAGAAAACAAAAACAAAAAATGAAGCCAATCGCTATAATATATAGGCAGAGGACCTGGTGCAGACCCTTGTAGCTATAATATATACACCGAGGAACTGGTGCAGACCCTCTTGGCTCTGTGCTCTGAGCAAGCACTCTGAGTGCTGAGCCTAGAGCTTCAGCCTGAATACAGCTCTAAAGAATAAAGTCCTGGTCTAGCCTCCACTACATCACTCCATGGACTTGCTTTATTTTACCAAATCCAAGGTAGGTGACTAAAGAAAGATGACAATCAGCTAATTATTACCAGTTCAAGCATTGCGAGGGATATTCCTGCTGGCAGAGATGTATTTACAATGAATGTCAAGAGGAGAAAAAATAAATTGGAATGGATCATAGACACTTCTAAGTAGACTGTGATATGTGTGTAGTCCATACTAGTCATTTGAAGTACGAATTTAGAGGTCTGAGCTTCACTGTTCAGACGCAGAAGCAGTTCATTCATCTCTCAGCCTCCGCTATGAAGCTGCGCTAATGGTTTTGACAGGATGAGCAGTTGAGCACCACCCATCTTTTTTTTTTGAAAAAAAAATCCAGATTTTTCATTTTAAGCACACAGGAAGACTTCAGGAAATCCTTCTTTCTGGTTTTAGATTTATATAAAGAAAAAGATGTGAAACTCAGATCTTTGCACCACTTGATAATTATTTCTGTGACTAACAGCTGTTCCTCTTGATTCTTTGTGATAGCTGCAGATCAGAACCAGGATTTTACAGAGCCCCTCTGATTTTAAAACTCTGAGCAATAAAGACAAGTGTGTCCTCCAGAGGAAATTAAATGTTTGAAGAAATACATATAGTAAATCTTTTGAAATTAGTTATTCGGCTCTCTGGAAACAATGAAGTGTTCAATCAGCATATGAGATGTAGCTCAGGCAGGGAACTTGTTAAATGCTCTGTAATGGGGGAGTCCTACTGGGACAATATATTTATTTTGTTATTAAGATATTAGCTATTAGCATATTTTACTAATATAATAATAATGTATTTAATGAAATTATTCTATCCCTTTGCTCACAAAAGACATTGTTTAATGTAACAGGTTATCACATCTGGTTTATAGGATGTAAGTCAATTCATGTTTGCCATTTTCATCCCTTCTGAATTAGCTACTTGTCTTCCTGTGACAGAACACCCGACAGAAGCAATTTAAGGAAGGAAGGGTTTATTTTTTTTCTCACAGTTCAGGTGCACTGTCTGTCATCCTGGGGAAGGCATGCAGCAGAAGCTTGGGGTGTACCATCTATCGTCATGGGGAAGGCATGCAGCAGAAGCTTGGGGTGTACCATCTATCGTCATGGGGAAGGCATGCAGCAGAAGCTTGGGGTGTTCTGTCTGTCATCCTGGGGAAGGCATATAGCAGGAGCTTGGGGTGTACCATCTGTCGTCATGGAGAAGGCATGCAGCAGAAGTTTGGGGTGTACCGTCTGTCATCATGGGGAAGGCATATAGCAGGAACTTCGGGCAACCCCTGCATCCACAGTCAGGAATCAGAGAGCAATCAATGTCAGCACTCAGCTTGTTTTCTTCTTTTTAGTCAGTCCAGGACTTCATGCCACAGAATGGGAACACCCACATTTAGGGTGAATCCTTCCACCTCAATTCTTCAAACCTAGAAAAAATTGCTCACAAACATGCCCAGAGATTTCTTTCCATGGTGATTCTAGATTTCATCAAGTTAACAGTCAAGACTAACATTAGTGTCTTAGCACGATTCATTTTAGAAAGCATGGGTGCACTGTCTTTGCATGACAAACCATAGAAATTTTCACAAACTATTCCACAAGTGAGTCCTAAAAACGAATGAAGTCCCAGGGTGATAGGATATTGGGTTATAGTTATATAATAACTATGTCAAACGCCCAATCAAAATAAGTGGAGCGTAGTGTATTCACACCACTAGGCTATTTAAGCAATAAAATTAGGGTGACATAGTCTTAACTTTGTTTTCCTTTTCCTGTTTTTCATTATTCAGGTCAGCAGGGCTCAGTGAACACTACTGCTTATTGAACTGTGGAATATGGGTGACTGGCTAGAAACATATTCACCTAGTTATCCCCAGCACAAGCTGTCTCAGACCTGGGTTTCCTGCTCTACCTGAGTAACTGCTGAGCTCTCTGCAGGATACTTCCCCAAGGCTCCCTTCTAAAACATTTTATCTTATTTATTTTGTGTGCATGTGCACCGGGGTGGACATGTGGAGGTCAGAGGACAACTGTTAGGGGTCAAATCTTTCCTTCCACTGTGTAGGTTCTAGGGATCAAACCTGGGTTGTTAGGATTAGCTGCAGGCACCTTTACCCACTGACTCTTCTTGCTGACCTGAGTTCTAGAAATTTTATACCGGAGAATGTCTGTCTGCCTCTGTACCCATCTCCCCATGTTCATAATCGAGGGGAAGAATTCTAAAGTAGCCTCCAAGATTCCTGGTCTGTAGAGCACCCATGCTTGTTCTCGTTCGTCTACCTTATGCTAAGCTGCGCACTGTTGCGTATTGGCCATTTTTTCATTACCATAGTGAAATATCTAAGACAGTCTAATTTTATGAAGAAAAAAAGTTTTATTTACCTCATGGGTTTGGCCACTAAAATTTGTTCAAGATCAGTTGGCCTTGGTTTGATTTCTGTCAGGGCTAATTCTAGATATCGTCAAAACGTGGGATACTTGTGGTAGGAAGAGATCATCACATCTTGCAGCAGGAAGCCAGAGAGACTGGACTCACAGGATCTCCTCTGAAGGCAGGCTCCCAATGACCTAAGGACTTCCCCTGAGGCTCCATCTCTGTAGTACGCAGCCTCCCACTGCTACACTCCCAGCACACAAGCTTTTGGGGAAAGCACAACTGAAACCATATCCAAACCATATCGTGTTGTGATGGGTTTGAAGATGCAGGGAAGGTCTCCTATTGGTTGGCTCTAAGGCAGAGAGATGGTCCGACTTTTACTAGAGGCTGAGATGGAAGTTTCTGGTTTGAAGCACTGAAGAATTTGGCAAGTCTCTGCTGGTTTAATGTTAGAAAGAGCCATGCATTAAAGCCCGTGGGCAGATCTCAGGGGTTTTGAGTGGCTCTTTACGACAGCCAGCAAAAACCAAAGACTTCAATGCTTCAACCATAACACATGTGATTCTGCCATCAATCCTAATGAGCTTAGAAGAGGACCGTAAGGTCCATGACCAGGTGGGCGTGGGAGGGTGAGCCACAAACCCTGCCAACATCTCGAATTATCTTTTTGAGTTCTTTAGCAGAGAACATAGCCAGGCTGGGTTTTAATTGAGAGATGTATGAGTGGTATTCTTAACCGCTCAGTTTCCAGGGCTTTGCTTTGCAATTTTGCTATCAAATATGCCGTAGACTGAACTTTAAATATCTACTGGCTTAGAACCCCATCAGCTGTACCTTATATCCTATCTGAAGCCTTTGTTCTTTAGCCTCCTTCTCATTCTTACCACATAGGAAACACACACACACACACACATGCACACACACACACACATCAAATATTTATGTTGGTGTATCAGTTTAAGACATAAGACCAGTAATAAACTATTG
This sequence comes from Bramus lutescens, assembly GCA_001685075.1. Lineage (NCBI taxonomy): Eukaryota > Metazoa > Chordata > Mammalia > Rodentia > Cricetidae > Bramus > Bramus lutescens. The sequence goes on along the minus strand of LOEQ01002878.1, from coordinate 63,187 downwards.
AACCTGTCTTATGGGTTTAGTGTACAATGACAAAGGACTTTGGGCTTTTCATAAAATAGAAATATACCTGGAGGCTGCTACCTTCCACTGGTGTGATGGTTGGTTTTTGACAGCTTGACACAAACCAACGTCATCTGGGAAGAGGGGTCCTCGGTTGAGGAAATGCCTCCATCAAATTTCAAGAACTTGTCTATAACCAGACAATAGCTTGGAATTACCATGTGTATTTTACAGTAGTATGAGAAGAGAGAATCTGCCATCAGTAATTAGTTAAAAGACCATGCTGAGGGTCATGTGAATGGGGTCTGAAGTGTCCAAGATGACAGTGTTAGTCAGCTTTGGACTTTGAGAGTACTCAGGAAAAGCCAGTCTCTGACCTCCATCTGATAGAGCCGAGTGGAAGCTGCATGGAACAGAATTGAGGTACCTCAGCTGAACCTTGTCTATACCACCACAGCACTGTGAGAAAACGAATACTATTTATTCTAAGACACTAAGTTTTGACATGATTTTATAAGGTACTAGGTAATGGATGTAGTCATTAGAATCCAATATGGCTAAAACTCATGGCTCCAACATGCGATTTCAAAATGAACACTTTATTTGTTTTTTGGAATGAGTGATTGGCTCACATATATGAGACACAGTGAAGATTTAAGGTACAAAAGTGGTATAGGAGGTTTTTCTGTTCATGTGTTGCTTTCACTGGTTAATGAATAAAGAAATTGCTTTGGGCCCAATAGGCAGAACTTAGGTAGGCAGAGAAGAGAGAACTGAATGCTGGGAAGAAGAGTAGAGTGAGAGAAGCCGTGGGTCCTCTGCCTGAGATAGACGCCTGTTAGAATCTTCGATAAGCCACAGCCACATGGTGATACACAGATTAATGGAGATGGTTAAACTAATATGTAAGAGTTAGCCAATATGAAGTTAGAGCTAATGGCCAAGCAGTGTTTTAATTAATACAGTTTCTGTGTGGTTATTTCAGGGGTAAGCTAGTTGAGCAGCCAGGACAAACAAGCGGGTCCTCTCCTTACAACACAAAAGAGTACATCTGGAAGGGTTCTTTCAGTGAACATTTATGCTCACCTTGCCCCTTAAGAGCCCTCTTGGACGATGGTTAGGATGGTTTGCAAGATGACACATAAGGAAATAGCCAACAAAGAGGGCAATAATAGCATGTATTAATCCAAAGTGGCTTTCCCTCTACTTTATGCTCTCAAATGCTCATTTCTTCTTTCTTCCGTGTTCTTATGAATCCGTTTAAGTCCCCCTTCCCATCACAGCAAATGCATGAGGCTGATGCCAGGTTCACAAGTGACCGTGCGGATGCATGCTCTAAGGGACCGTGCGGATGCATGCTCTAAGTGACCGTGCGGATGCATGCTCTAAGGGACTGTGTGGATGCATGCTCTAAGGGACCGTGTGGATGCATGCTCTAAGTGACCGTGTGGATGCATGCTCTAAGTTGGAAAACAACCATGTATGTTTTCCAGTAGTGTGAGATTATAGAATCTGTCCCCGTGGTGGGCTTGAGTGACTCAGAATGAATTTTAGAGTTTTCCTCTTGTGTTTTATTTGGTGATAGCTAGTCAGCCAAGGCTCCCATGTCCTCATAAGAAACTGACTCAGCCAGAAATGAAATCCTTAGTGGGCTCAGTGTGCTCCCATGTCCTTGGTTTCCCTGACATTCCCAGAGACCTGTCCATGTTTAGCCTCACTTTGGAGTGTCAAATCATCTGTGGGTACTCTGGGGCATCCAGCTGTTCTCAGAAGTACCAGGTTTACTTGCTCAACAAGCACCAATCCCACACCAGCTGTGGTCCAGGCACTGTGATGGGTGTTATAAGGGCATGAACATAAATGCTTCGAATTTTAAAGCTCTTATTTCAAGGGTCTATCCACAATGGCTCCAAGAAAAAAACAAGTTAAATTGGCTTAGTTGAGCTAACCTGGTCAGTATCCTCTGGTTCCCCAGGGTTGTAAGACATTTAGCTTCCAAAAGTGAAAAAAGAATCAAGGTAAATATTTGTTCTTGTTTTTCTTTGTTTCTGGGTTGAGAGAAACGTGGGACCTGATGCCACAGCACAGGTTCTGAAGGCTCCTTCCTTCCTTCCTTCCTTCCTTCCTTCCTTCCTTCCTTCCTTCCTTCNTCTTATCTCAGACAGTAAAACAAACCACATGTTTCCATTTCTCTGCAAGGGAAGGGAAGGGAAAGGCTGTGGTCACTTATCACATTCAAACATTCTACCCAAGAGTTAGGCACTCTGGAAGTTTGTCCAGTCTGCTTTGGAGGGTCAAGTCAGGCACATTGCTGGGTAGTGTTTTACCAAAGTGAGATTCCACATCATGCTTTTTATGTCGTCTGATCAGGCTTCCATAAAAGAACACCACAGACTGCGAGGGATAAGTGAGACCCTTTATTTTATTTTAATGTAGTTTTGGAAGCTGGAATATAAGGGTCAAGGTGCTAGGCTAATTGTTTTTTGGTAAGGTTTCTTGTTCAGGTTTCTAGACGGCTGCCTTCTCTCTGTGTCCCTGTACGTGTCCATGTCCGTGTATGTGTGTGTGTGTGTGTGTGTGTGTGTGTGTGGTGGGGCGACTGAGGAGCTTGTCACTTTTCTTCCTATAAGGTCATTGTGCTGGTTAATACTGATTGCCAGCTTGATGGGGTCTAGAATTACCAGGCACAAGCCTCTGGGTATATTACAAAGACTAGATTAATTGAAGCTTTTGAAGCAGGACACCCCACCCTAAACGTGGGTGTCACTGTTGCATAGGCTGGGGTCTGAGACTACATGAAAAAGAGAAAGAGGATTAGCACCAGCATATACCTCTCTCTGCTTCTTGATGCTTGCAACAGTGTGAGCCACCGGACACTCCTGTCATGTGCCTTTCCTATAAGGATATTTTATATCCCCTTGAACTGTGTGTCAAAAAAATCTGTGCTTCTTAAAGTTCTTTTGGGGATTTGGTTTCAGCAATGAGATAAGTAACTAATAGAGAGTCACCTTATGACCTAATTACCTCTACACAGGGCTTATCTCCAAACATAGCTCTGCTGGGCTGGGGGTGATTAGGACTTCAATTTGTAATGTTATGGTGAGTATAGAATCTAAACCCTAGCACTTCTTATATGGCACATGCTAAATTAAGCCTGAGTATGTATATACATATACATATGTGTGTGTGTGTGTGTGTGTGTGTATGTGTGTGAAGCACAAAATGTGCTCAGGGCATGCACATTAGCAATACAGTGTGATAATTACAATGCTGTGCTCAGTACAGACAGGAAGAATGAACCGATTTAGTTAGAGCAGCTCTGGAAGGCTTTTCAGAGGAGCCTTAGACTCAGAGAGGCTTTTGGATCTGGGACTGGGTAGAAGTAGACCAGGCAGAGACAGAGGCACCTGGAAGAATGTATGAGCTGACCTACTCAGCCACCATTTGGTGAGCAGGGCCATGTAGCAAGTGTGGCGCAGTGACTGAGCAGAGTCCTGGGTGCTTAGGGGATGTAGGGAGAGTGTGGGGGTATGGCCTAGGTTTCAGGGAAGGGTGCTGTCCTCTGGAACACTGCTCTAAGTCACTTGAACTTCACCTTGTAGCAGGAATTGGGAACCTGTTACATATCAGACATTGCGTCTCTAGTGTCCTTTTCAGGTTCATGCTTGCCACATGTGTAGCACAGATAGTGGTGGTATTTGGGGCGCTATGGAATCTTCAGAGTGTGCTTTCTTGTCACGGTACATCAAGAGTGATGGGTTTTTTAAAAAGATAACTGGTACCAGGCTCTACTCTCCCTCATTTCTGCTCCTGGGCAGATATAGCAGCCACCAGGAAGAACATACTTGTGAGCCAAAGGCATCCCCCTTTCCTGTTTCTATCCGGTGTTGTGTCATGTCAAAGTGACAAGAAAAGTACCAACACAATAAAGATTTTAGCAGCAGCAGAGCGGAGCATTTGCACTGAAAAGTTCTCCCAGAAAGCAGCTGGGACACTGTGACAGTGGTGGCAGGACTGGTTTGGACAGCGCCAGGAGGGAAGTGTGGTGCTCCACACAATAGGCAGGAGACAGCTAGCCATTTTAGTAAGAAAGTTGACACCAGTGGGGAGGCGTAGGAATCTAGGCTGGATCCCAAGTGCTGGTGGTGACTAGGGAGCCATTATGGAGAGAAGAAACACCATGCCAAGCAGGGTGAGGAGGAATGGCAGCCGACGATGAGTGAAGTGCGAGCAGATGCTGCTTAGACTGGGAAGGCTCTAATTGTGTGTGTGTCAGTGCGCGTGCGTGTGCGTGTGTGTGAGCGTGCATGCGTGTGTCTGTGTATGTGCGCGCGCGTGTGTATTCCAAAACAAGTTGTTGGTTTAACTCTATGTGGAAGTGACAACAAAATATTGCAGAGTTATCATTATTACATGTCATATTTCAGATTAATGTGACATAATATAAGTCCTGGGGAGAGCGAATCTATTGTTTAGCAGGCTCTTGGGCAGGGAGGATGGCCAGGAGCTGACTGAAGGCCCTGTAGGGCAAGATACCTTTGGAATAAGTAATTCGCTCATTGAAATACACTGGGAGCATTTTTTTTTCTGTGTGAATATGACCTCAGCTCTTTGAGTCAGAAAAGTTTCCTACTAAATAAATCCTTAGTCATCTGTTGCAAATAAAATTAAAAAGTTTTTGGTATAGAACCATCAACCTGCTGGCCTTCTTTTCACCCTGAGACAGGTCCTGCTTTTGTATCTGCTGTGATTCAGGTACATGGTAATCTTAAAGCTTTGGATTGGCCAGGGAAAAAAATTAGAGAGAATTTTTTAAAAAGACTAGAATCAGTCCTTCGTTGATTTTAGTCTCCAACTGCCCTTTCATGAGGATGGGGAGGAAAACCTGGGTCGTGGGTTCCGAGTCTTCAGTTGGCTGGGAATTTGTGTAATTATAACAAACTCCTGAGTTTTCTTCCAAAAATATTTGGCAGGAATTCAACTGTCTGGAGAGAGAGACAGAACAGAGAGGGAAGGAGGGAGGGAAGGAGAACACAGAAAGGAGATAACACAGAGAGACAAAGACAGAGATACACAGAAACACAGAGAGACACAAAGACACAAAAGAGCAAGGAAGTGACAGAGACACCCAGAAAGATTTAAGAGACTCACAAAGACAGAAAGATAAGGACAGAAAGACAAACAGAGGGACAGACACAGAAACAGAACAAGAGACAGAGACACAGAGAAAGACAGACAAAAAAGACACAAATATAAAAAGACAGAAAGATGAGAGAAAGCACAAACAAGCAGGTGCATAATGAATTTTACATTGTGGACCCAGTGAACTTGCATCTGTCACCTTGCATTAGGCAGGTGACAATTTTTCCTTCCACCTTCCTGTTCTTTCTGGGGTCCCCAAGCTAACCAAAGTAAAACAACACAACAGAGGACCCTGCTACCCGACCCAGTGTCCTGGAGCGCTCATCTCTGTCCACTAGAGCCAACCATAGCTGAAGGTTCGGGGGGCGTGGCCTGGAGCATGGGGCGTGGCCTAGTGATGATTCACCG
>LOEQ01002878.1:30924-44189 GCA_001685075.1 Bramus lutescens | reverse complement strand
TGTATGTATGTATGTATGTATGTATGTATGTATGTATGTATGTATGTATGTATGTATGCCAGAGGAGGACACCAGAAATCCTGCTCTGTCACTCCCCACAGTGAGTCTCTTATTGAACCTGGAGCTAGCCTGGCAGCCAGTAAGCTCAGCAACACACTTGTGTCTCCCCCCACCACAACCCCTCTTATTTTATAAAACGTGCTGAAGCTGCTGGGACCTAACGCTCCTTAGTAGATATCTGAAACTAGAACTCTCTTCCCTTGACCTCTACGGTAACACAGTGTCGATGGCTATCACAGTCATGCCTTATCATACCTAGTCATACCTAGCCCATGTGTTAGCTACTACAAAGGAGACGAGCAGGAACAGGAAGCAAAAGTCCCTGGGTACTGAGATGGTGATGGTTTTATTGCCGAGAAAGAATGGTAGGCTTTGAAAGTCTGTGTGTAAGAGACAAGTCCTGTTTATACTGTAGAGGATCTAAAGCATTGTGTTAAAAATAGTTTCTCATTTTATAGACAAAAGCCTCAGCATTTGTTTACACACATGAGAACTCACTTCGCTGTCTCTTCATTTTGAATTCTAGGGCTGAGCAACTTACTGTGGTTGAGCATATTTATGTGTGTGTTTAAATAAATGTAGGAGAATGTGTCTTTGTGGAGAAACACATGGGAATAAAACACGAGTTCTCCTCATGGTGGCTGAATGCAGCATCTCAAACACTACGTGGCCTTAATTTTTTGCAGGCGTGTGGCATCATTCATTTGTTCTAATGGTGTGCAAGAGAAAGTAAGAACTTGATGTTGACTAGAACTGTGTGATGTGTGGGATGTTCTTCGCTTGTGAACTCAAATGTTCTCATCTTTACCTTCTGATCCTAAAGTGAGCCAGCAGGTAAAGTGTAGGCACTGTGTCTGTGTGCAGGTATCAGCATATACATGTGAGATATGTATAGATGCCCCCTGTGTGTGCCTCCCTAGGATGGTATATTGATGTGGCTTCATACATGTCTATTGTTATGGCTATCCAGTGGCATGAGACTTTCAGTCTCATTAGGACTCAGAGAATTTGTCCCGGGTTTGGGCTAGCCTGCTCTATTGGTCCTATCCTCAGAAGCCTTTCATCTGCTGTTGAAGTGCTGGGCTAGCTTAAGCCATGGTAGAGTATAGAGATAAGAGTCCACAGAGGGCTCAGCCTGGAGCTTTGGGATCTGTCTGTCTTTGTTAGGGTTACTATTGCTGTGGTGAAATACCATGACCAGAAGCAAGTTGAAGAGGAAAGAGTTTATTTGGCTTATACTTACATGTTACTGTTCATCATCAAGGGAAGTCAGGACAGAAAGTCAAATAGGGCAGGAATCTGGAGGCAGGAGCTGATGCAGAGGCCGTGGAGGAGTACTGCTCACTGGCTTGCTTCCCATGGCTTGCTTAGCCCACCCCACTCCTCCACAGAGAACAGGACTACCCACCATGGTCTGGGTCTTCCCCTATCAACCATTAATCAAGAAACTGTCCCGCATTCCCTTCTATAACCTCTATCCCATGGAAGATCTTCATTGAGGTTCCCTCTTCTTAGATTGTTTTAGCTTGTGTCAAATCGATATAAAACCATCCAACACAGAATCTAATTGGTGAATGGAGGAGAAATGGGCAGAAATGTGTGAATGGCTATCAGTTTGGGCTACTAGATACTGAGTGGCAAGTGACCAACTTAGTTTGGAGACTGAGAAGGCCAAGATGGAGGTACTGGCAGGTTCAGTGTTAGGAAGGGCCTACACTCAGATTTATAGCTGACCTTCTTGCTGTATCCTGACATGGCTTTCCTCCATGCCTTCTCTCAGGGTGTGCATTTCATCAGAAGGGGCTCTACTCTTAGTATGTCCCACTTCCAAATACATTGCATTTTGGGTTAGGGTTCAAAAAGGGTGAATTTTAGGAGAGACACAACATTTGATCAGTGGCTTATACTCTATGGGAAAGTGGCAAGGTTGATTCTTAGAAGCAAGGAAGTGTTCTGCAGAGAAGGTCGGTCTTCAGATTTCTCCTGGCTTGACTGGTTAATTCAGGTGTGGTTACTAACAGAGCCTTTATCCACTGTGGAAGTGATGTGGTTGTGGCAGATAACATGGTCTTCTGGCTTATATGCACGCAGTTGCAGAGAGATGCTCATTGCATGCATGCATGAAAATCCTGACTGAAGATTTGTCCCACAGGGCCTTCCATGTTGAGTCAACAGTTTGCCCTTGTCATTAGAGAGACCTGGCTGTTCTTGCATATTTACTGTTTGAATTCTGAAAGTCACTGTGTGTTATAGTTCTTGGAGCTTTCTTCTCTGAGTTTGTTTTAGATGACTGTCTGTTTGCTCAGCTAATACTGGAAACTTCAGCACATCACATGCCACACAGTATTTGTCATTGTACCTGTTCTGGAGTCTCTTAGGAGACCGTGGTCTTTTTTCCTGGGAGCTCCTAGTATCACAGCAGGCCCCTTGAGGTGTTGCTAGCTAGGACTGTTGAGAAAACAGGGGAGAGAAGAAGGAGGGGAGGCTGATGAGAACTGGTTTTGGAAGCCTTATTTTTATTGGCTGTGGGAAAGTGGGAATGAGGTAGTACGGTCAGTGAGAGGGATCTGGGGTCCTCAGAGTTGCTGATCTTCATGCAGAGAGAGCTCCATGCTTGTGTTCCGTGACTCTTTTTGGGAATCAAAAGTGAGGTTTTTATTTGAACCGTTTTATTTGGAGGCCACTGTATGTAGACCATACATACATGTCGTGCCTGAGACGCCTTTGTTTGTGGTGAAATGGGATGAAAGCTGAGTGCCATGGAGTGAGAAAGCAGTCCCATGGGGGACATGCTTACTTTCCCACCTTTGGGTTTTCTTGTGGTCACTTGATTATGCAGTAAGTTTTCCAGGTCTGGCTGGAAACAGGACAGGACCCCTGTTGCTCCAGGCTTTGAGTCGCCTGTAGCGCTTTCCTGCTTCCTGCAGTGGGCACCTGACATTAACCTCTGACTGTAGTCAGTTGTGGAATTCACTGTTTATCTCTATGGGCTGAGTGAGCTTCAGAAATCCCTGCCTCGCTAGACTTTGTGCTCCTCAGAAGCTATGGTTAGCAGGGGAAGCTGGGAACTCCCTCATAAGGCAGCATTTACTCTTGTGTTTCTGTCATTTTTTTTGTTCTACGTGTCCTGAACTTGGAACCCTTTCCCCTAAGGACAGTGACAGCAATGGCCCTCTTAGGGAGAAAGCACCATCCTACAGCGAGTGGTATATCTAGCCCTGGCTCCTGAGAAGTGACTTTGTGATGGCAGGGGGGTGTCCCAGCAAGGCTGAAATGCAGGAGACCCTCCTAGCAAGCATATGGGGTTGGATTTCTTTTCTTTCCCTCTGTAGCTTGCTTCCAGCACAAACCTTTCCTTTTCCTCCCTGGCTGCTGGTATCTGCAAGCGAGTCTTGGGTCTCCACCCACTCTATGTTATGATTTAGGTGGAGTGATGTGTCCGGCCATAAGTTCCTTGAGCATTTTCTTAAAAAAAAACAAAAACAAAAACCAGAAGAAAGCTGGAGAGCCATGCAAGAAGCTTGTGATAACACAGAGATCAAAACACACTGAAATCTAGAAGGGCAGCTGGGGAGTGGGTGGTGTATGCTCAGGAAGGTGCACCCACATCCTGTTTGCAGAGTTCTGTGGTCTGTCCTGTGATTCTGCATTTCATGTCACTTGTCAGTTATTAGAGACAGGCAGATGCTCCATATTCAATGTATTCATTTCTGGGTTGCATACATCTGCCCCTGGAGTTTCAGTGAGACCCTGCCTCTCTTATTGGCCAAGGGAAAGGGTCTATCTTTGCTTCTTTTCCTGGGGAACTTCTGCCTTGTGAACCACTTTTCTCTTTCCAGTTCTTTAAACTTTAAATACAGTGGGAGGGTGGGCCCTAGAATTCCACCACTTAGGTTCACCTCCGGGTCTGTAGTTCACTAGGTGAGTGAAGTGCTTGCCTGAGTTGGTGTCCTTAGCAGTAAACTGGAGATAGGAACGGTGCTCCTCGCAGTGAGTTTGCAGTAACGTAACTGCTGACCGCAGTGTGCCTGTGTAGAGTAAACCCTCAGTGAAGCAGCTGACAACATGGGTGTTCTTGTTACTGAGAACATGTACTGCAAAGCTCTGTTCTCGGGGCTAGGCTCTCCCAGGGGTGTGGTCTGCTTTCTAGTCTTGTCAGAGTGAGTCTTTAGGGAATTTGACATGCATTTCTGGGGACAGCACGTCAAAGGTGTTTTGAAGTTGGGTGCTCTCATCCCCCTACCCCTCCAAGCCCTACCATATCTCTTTAGTGTACACAGGATAATGACAGTGTTCTTTATCACGAGGACAGGTTTATTCTATTGTCCCACAGCCAGAAGAGTCATGGGATCTGGCAGCAGTAAGCTAGAATTGAAATGGCTGGCCTGGGCATACAGCTTCCACAATTGTAAACAGTATGGAACCTTTACACAATATGACTTTTACCAAATGGGTATCAATTTTAACACTTGCTGGAGTGGTCACCTACAGTGATGTCAGAGGTAGATGTCCCCAGGAACATCTAGGTCTGCGTATAAGGCTGCATCACAAGGAATGGGTTTAGGGTTAGTTCTTCCTGGTGTCTCCCTGGCCCCCTCCCTGACCTGGTTTCCATGTCCCTTCTTGTCCTTGTCTAGGCCTTTCCGGTTCCCTAGGTTCCTCTCTGGAGAGTCCTGCAGAGGCCTCAGTCCCTCTTCACCTGCTTTATTTTCTGCCCTCAAACCTTATCGGGTGCTTCGTAGATGACGTGTGTTCTTGTTAATGTAGGCCCTCCCCATCTTCTGGCCTACAAGCTGGCCCTGTCCAGGCACAGGCACGTGGTGTGAGCCCCAGGTGTCCCTCAGCCTGAGAGATGTCTTCTCCATGCTGGTCAAAGCAGCAGAACATGGGTTTTCTCGATCTTCATCTCTGAGGGTAACTGCATGCTCCTTGGTCTCAAAGAGTGCAGGTGGAAATGATTTGGGAAGATTCTGCAGAATACATTATTTTGAGATCCATCTTGGTGTGAAGTTAGGGTCCTGGAAGCAGTGAATTGAGGACCAGGCATAATCTGAGCTTTTGCCTTTAACAGCTTTTTAAAAGTAGGAAACAGCTGTGTGCTTGTTGCACATGTGTGTGTGTGTGTGTGTGTGTGTGTGTGTGTGTGTGTGTATGACTGGGAGTATTGTCTGTCTTGTTACCCTCCATTCCTTATCTAAGCCATGTGGAAAGTGTCTTCTACACTAGCATGCTATGATGTTTGCTTCTTTCCCCTGAGAAAATTGGATGCACTTTTTTTTTCTTTTTTCTGGAAAAGGAAAAATATATAACTTTTTGGTCCTGGACACCAGGAAGCAGTTAATGCAGTTAGCACTCAGACCTAGAAATTACTTTAATCTGAATGAGTGATACTTTGGTTGTCCCATGCACTGGATGCTTTGACTTTATGATTCTTCTTTATTTGTGTACTTGTATATCTGATTTAACTTATATGCATAGCTCAACATTTATAGTGCCATTGGTCTTCTTGGAAAAGAATTTAGGGAATAACAAAATGTTTAAAATAATTTTGTGTTCTAATATGGGACACTGAGTAGTTTGTGTGTGTGTAGCTGGTGTATATGATATGTGTATGTCTGGGTGTGCACATGCATTTATGTGGACACATGTGTACCACAGTGCCCATGTAGAGGTCCAGGGACAACCTTGGGTGTCTGTTCTCACCTTCCACCTTGCTCAAGACAGGCTCTCTTTTTCTCTGCTGTGTTCTTCAGGCTAACTGGCTCCAGGTTTCAAAGGATTCTTTTGTGTCTACTCTCATCTTGGATCAGTGGGATCAGAGACACACACAAGCACAAACTACGGGTGGACCTAACCATCAGGGCCTGTTCCTAATTACCTGCTAACCTCAGTTTTCCGTGTAAGCTGGGGATTCGAGCTCAGCTGAGGCATCTCTCAAGCCCTGCAGCCAAACTTCTTTCTTTCTTTTGCAGTGTGACCACCACACCAGGGCCTTGCCCATACTGAGCAAGTACTCCATTACTGAGTTACACCTCTACTCCTTCATGTTCTAAGACAAGGTCTTGATATATAGTGCACGCTAGTCTCAAACCTGTGATTCTCCTGCCTCAGTTCCCCAAGTTCTAGCCCAACTTGAATTTGAAATTCTGTTTCTGTTGTGTTTTTTACCTCAAAGAGTGGGACTGAGATACATTAACGCCTGTGTTTGCATAGATAAACTTTGTGGGTTTTTTGGCTGTGCTCTGGGTAGCAGTTTTAGGGCTGTTATAGGCTAAGTGTGGAGATGGATGCTGGTAAATAACCAGAGTGCCATTCAGCTGATTTATTCCAGTTGTGAGATTATTAGTTACTTTCCTTTTCAAGGATAAATATTCTATATTTCAGGGCAGTCAGAAACCTGGCTTCTGAATAGTAACGTGTGATTCTCAGTGTTTGTTGTTTCCAAAGGCCTTGAGGTTTTTTCCCTGCGGTAACGTAGTGCTGTTCTTGGAAGCCCATCAGTTGCTGCGGCCATTTTCAAGTGGCACTTAAATGCCCAAATCGCTTAGGAGAGAGCTACACTTTAATGATTTATTTTTTAAAAGTTGGTGTGACAGTTGGTAGCTATTTTAACTGAAAATCGAGGAAACAATTTACAAAAATCGGGTTTTTTTGCTCCTCCCTACATTGTAGATATTTTCCAGATGCTTATGTTGGGGGTGCCATAGAAATTAATAGGAAAATAACCTATTTTTTCCCTTGTAATTCTAATACTGTCTTGGAATGAGTTACTTTTCTTGTTGCTGAGGTAGAGTACCTGACAGAAACTACTCAAGAGATGTAAGGTTTGTTCTGGGTCACAGTTTCAGAGGGGTTGCAGTTTGTTATGATGGGGATGGCTTGGTGGGGTGAGTGGCTTTGCCCTGGGAGTCAGAACCACAAGGTCCATATTTAGTGACCTACTTTCCACAGTTGAGCCTCACACTATAAAGGTTCCACAACTTCTCCAGACAGTGTCACCATCTGGGTACGAAATGTTCAAGCATACAAGCCTTTGGGGGGACGTTTCAGACTCAAACCATAGCAGCCTTAAAAGAAAACATGGGATCAGAGTTGTTGTTCTTCTTCCTCTTCCTCTTCCTCTTCCTCTCTCTCTCTCTCTCTCTCTCTCTCTCTCTCTCTCGCCTGGGTTTAAATGAAAATGTTCTTTCTGTTTTGAGGAGTCTGGTGGTGAGATCATTGCTTGAAGTGACATGAGCTGCAGATGAGTTCAGTGAGCACACTCGGGGTAGCATTTGGATCCTTGGCACTGATTTATCCAGCGAGATGAGCAGCTTTCCCTTCTACCCAGTCCCTTTCATTTTAATCTCATCCATAATAGTCGTCATTTTCTTTATTGAAGTGTGTGTGTGAGAGAGAGAGACAGAGAGAGAGAAAGAGAGAACATGAAGCCGGAACAGGGGTCTGGATTTGTAGGTAGTTATGAGCCTTCCCCCACATGTGGATGCTGGGAACTGAACTCTGGTCCTCTGGAAGAGCAGCAAGCGTGCTCAATTGATGAACCATTTCTTTAACCCCAGTATTTACAATTTCTTTTTATAACAGAAATTTCCAAATGATGTTGCTCTTGTCCATGAAAGTATAGTTCCTAGTTTTCTTGCCTCCTGCATGGCTTCCTGACAGGGAAGTAAGTGCTGAGGGGCTGCTCTGATTTACTTTATAAACAGGACTGGAAAGTGAACAGTTTGGTAAGCTCCCATCTCTTCAGCAACTCAGGGATGAATCTCTCCACCCCCAGTAAAAACTTGTCATATTTATAAACCATTATTATTTCAGAATCATCTAAGGAAACATGTATCCATGTTAGGGAAGGAGCTTGTTTATTCTAGAGTTTTCTTCACTGTATTTTTAACATTGAGGAAATTACTGAAAAAGCTTTGGCAAAGTGAAGACAGATGAATAAAATCAGACTGAGTTGGTGGAATGCATGAACTCCTAAATGAGGGCAGGCATCCTGTGCGTGATACCTGACCAGACGTTTGCCCTCAGGGAGCTAGAGGTCAGTGTCTGGAAGGAAGCTGGGTGATGCTTCAAATCCACAATGGCTTTCAACCTTAGATATAAAGATTTTTATCATTTTGCTTTTTGAGCTGTTCCTCACTAGCATGGACATTTTATTAAATGTTAGCATACGTGTTGGCTTTAGGATACCCCAGATGGGAAGAATTTTGACAAGGACCCACTCACTCTTAAATGAGCGGACCTTAAAAACAACAACAACCACCTGGTTTTAATTAAATGTACCTCCTTACCTGCTGTCCAGAGATGTTTCAGAGAAAAGTTTTTCCTTTTCCACTTACTTCTGGAACATCTTGTGAGTGGGAAGCTGTGGATTACTAGTAAAGATTTCTGGCTTTTTGTTTCTTCTTAACCTGCATGGCCAGTGTGGCTGTGTGTTGTGTTAAGCACAGATTATAATCTGAGTTTAAAGGGCTTGGCACCTGGGACTGAGCAGAAATCCTGGTGGAAGCTGCCACACTGTGTGAGCTGAAGGGCAAACACGAATATCAAGCAGCGTGCTTTTGGAAAGAAAATACTTTTTAAAAAGTTATTTAATTTTAAACCTTTTTTCTTTTATTCGTGTGTATGTGTGTTTGTCACGTGTGTGCTGGTGCCTGTGCAAGCCAGAAGAAGATGCCGTATCCCCCAGAGTTACAGATGGTTGTGAGCTTCCCTCCACCCCTGCCCGATATGGGTTCTAGGAACAGAACCGAGGTCCCTGCAACAGCAGCAAGTACTGTTAACCACCGAGCTGTCTTGCCAGCCTCTCATTGCTCAGGTGTGGAGGTCAGAGGACAACTTTCCCTCCTATCTTCTCTGGGTTCTAGGGTTTAGCTCAGGTCTTCAGGCTTGCTCTGCAGTGTTCCTACCCAGCCAGTCGTCTCATGTGTTTCAGCCTCACGTGTATAGTTTGGTGACATCAGGCACATTTAGTGTCCATCACCAGAGCTTTTGCATCATCTAAACCAAATCTCTATATTCATTAAGTAATTTTCTCCTCCACCTCTTCTCCCCCACCCTTGAATACCTCTGCTCTATGAATATGGCTACAAGAAGGACCTCACATGAGCACAGTGGTACAGTATGTGTCTTTCTGTGACTGACTTATTCCACTAAGCCTATTGTTCTCAAACTTCATCCGGGTCATAGCATGGGTCAGACATTTTCTTTTTCCAGTTGAATAATAGTCCATTGTATTTAGATAGCATGTTTTATTTGACCATTTACCTGTTGCTGAATCTCATTTTCACAAGGTGTGTTACAAATGGATTTTAAAATGTTAAACGCAGCAGAAAATGTGTAATGTGTGACATAATCGCTATTGTGTCACGAAGCATAGATGTGGGTCCTCTGTGTCAGGGTTTATATTTTCTGGAGGGTAGCTGAGGAAGGATCTTGCTATGTAGCCACAGCTGAACTGTTGTGCTTAGTTTGGGTACCCTGTTCTTGCCTCCTATGCACTGGGACTACAGGTGCATGTCACCACGCATGACTAGAGTCATGCTGTAAAATGCTTTCTCACCATCAGGGATTGACTGTGAAAGCATGCACCTGTGACCCCCCTCATGGCTGTTTGCTTGGTGTCTGGGCTGCCACATAGCACACTTTCTTTGCTGAGTTTTCGTGCCTCACCACTGAAAAGTTTGCTAGTGGACGAAGCCTAGTACAGGGTGGAATAAATGCCTGAAGCAGACATTTTAGAAGCTCTGGAGCCCTCTTTGTTCTATGCAAACTTTTTACTACTCCCTCTTGATCCTTGTGGATAATTCACTTGTAGGAGCGACAACAAAGTCTATTTCCATGAAAGGCCAGCATGAAACTGCATTGTGGGTATAGAACGTCGTAGTTCTCTCCTGCCGAGCACAGCTGGGTACAGAGTGGTGTAGACTGTTCTACTCTGGGATAAAATGCATCTAGACTCAAACTTCCTGCTACTGGCTAGTTGTGATCAATTATGCACAAATTAGAATGCAGTTTCTCATCTTCATGAAGAACCTAAAGAACCATAGGTGACTTGTTTTAAGGGTGGAGATGTATAATGTAAAATTATTAAAGTTTCACATAATCTTATTTCCTTTGTTTCCTGTAAACTTATGGGTACAGTTACCTACTGCTTTTCCTGTGGGTTTACTACATGACTTATTTGTAGCCTTTATATTAAATTTTTCCTTCTGTCTCTTGTGTTGGTCAATTTTGAATCACTGAATAAAAATAACCTGTTAGTTTGATTTACTGCAAAGAGCAAGGTCTTTGTGGTTATCCCCAACTACTGTCCTGAAGTTTGAATGACAGTGATGACCTTTGATCTGTACAAGCTCAGAGCAGAACTCAGCAAGTGCTTGTGTAGAGTGTCCCAAATGCCATTGTCCCCATCCACATTTCTACCAGTCTGTGGATTGCCCTTAGAAATGGGCAGATAAAAACAAGAGCAGCAAAAACCGTGGCTCATCTTTGAAATACTGAGAGATTTATATAAACAAATGGTTCATTCTTGGCAGATTCAACCAGGAGTACTTACATTAAGAAGTAATTTTACCCAGTTACCCATTTGTTACATACTAGATAAAAGATTTTTGGAGAAGAGTTGCATATTCAACTGTGTGTGTGTGTGTATGTTGTATATGTTACTAGAGTCTGTTCTTAGTGAATTGGATTTTAAATTTTGTTTTGTTTTCTACTTTATTATTTTTTATAATTTTGAAAGACTTACTTATTTCATACACATGGTGCTCTTTCTGCATGCACACTGCATTATTATTTGTAATGAGCATGCTAGCACTGAATCATGATACCCGTGCCTAGCAGGCCCTGGGACGCTTTTCACATTGGCAGCCGTGCAGTGTTTCCTGTGTGGGAGAGGGCTTAAAGTATGAAAGGAGAGGCAGGAAGAACAGATAAACTCATGGGTGTAGTTGGTTTTCAAAGTCCCACATGTCCACAGTGACACACTCAGGAGGAATCTGAGAGAATCAGACACAAGCCAGGCAGCATTGTTTTCAAGGGCTGTCATGAATCTCTCGACCCCACTGTACCCTGGAGCAGCCAGCAGCAATCTTGGGCATGCCTGGTGGCTGTGCTCTAGTATTGGCTTGGTAGATGATACAGTGTCCTTGTCTTTTACTAAAGTTAACTGCTGTGTAGGACTCTGTAGTTATAATTTTACATTCTTTGCTTCGATGTAGACTTTACGTCCTCTAATAGTTTGTCAATAATTGTCTATCCTGTTTCAGAGAGGAGTGCCCAATGCACACATAATAATTAGAACTGGTCCTGCTGCTCAAGTCTAGTGTGCCCCTTGTCGTGATTGGATTCCACAGGACGTCCACAGTTTTTTTTTTAATTTTTATTGGTTTTATTGAGCTCTACATTTTTCTCTGCTCCCCTTCCTTTCTCTCCCTTCCCCTTCAACCCTCTCCCATGGTCCCCTTGCTCCCAATTTACTCAGGAGATCTTGTCTTTTTCTACTTCCCATGTAGATTAGACCCATGCATGTCTAGGTTCTCTGGGATTGTGAACTGTAGGCTGGTTTTCTTTGCTTTATGTCTAAAAGCCAAGGAAGTCCACAGTTTACAAGTGAGCTGTGGTGTTATGAGCACAGTTTGAGGTGCATTTCTGCTAGGTCCTGGAAACTGGTACTCTAGGTATGGGGTGACACTGCAAGGCAGATTAGGGCAGCCATATGCATTTGGGATAGTGCTTGTAAAGGGCTGGAAGTGTAGACTCAGCATGTGTAGGTGGTGAAGCTGTGTGAATGCTGGCCTGAGGGTGGCATCCATCTAGGGCTGCTGAGTAGGTCTGACTTCTTAGCAATAAGGTGCATTGTCACAAGGTGAGGGAGCTACTTGACCGGGGACAAATGCTTGCTTTTGTAAATAGATTTCAGTTACCTGGCACAGAGTGTATTTACTTTCAAGTTGAGATGAGGTTTTCATGCACAACTGAATTTTACCTGCAGTGTTAGGGATGGTGCATGCCTGTTGTGGGTCTGGGATGGTAGTAGCTGGTCCTGGTTTGGGGACAGTTTGGTTTGCATCGTTTGTTCTGGTCTTGTGTCATATGAGGCCCCTAAGTTGCAGAGTTCCTGCCTTCTGAGTTCTACACTTGTCCCTTTGTGGTCGGATGGTTGATTTCCAGTAGCAGAGTGTTCCTGCGAGGTGGCCAGTCCTTGTTCTGACTGCTTTCCATACCACTCTGTCTTGGCTTGTCCCGTGTATGCTTCTCCTGTCCCGTGTTCGTGCTTTCTCTGCTCTCAGTCTGTGTCCACTCATCTTCTGCGCCATCCTGGGGTCAGCCAACTCTTTTGCCACTTTCTTGCTCTTTGCTTTTAGGCCAGCCTGCAGCCTAGAGGGGAATGCCATGTCCCTCGCACCTTGGGGCCTTTAGGTCTGGAAGCTGGTGATAGAGACCTTGCCCTTGTGATCCCTCCTCTTCTACTCCTGGCTCCCTTGAGGCTCATCTCAGCCATATGTTTTGCTGGTCACAGTTCCACATTTTTTGCTGCACTTGGGTGCTGGGTTGTGGTCTTCTGCTCATGTCTCTGTTGACACTTCCTTCATGATTACAGTGGCAGCAGGGGACCAGAAGCCCCAGTGTGCTTGGGACTGGGGTGGATCTGGCATAGTTTGTGGATTTAAGACTTGCATAGGACATGGGACTTTACTCAAATTGAGACGAGTGGGTCACCCTACCCAGAATCACTGCTCTAAATCTTGTTAGTAGCAGCAACTGCTTCCAATCTGTAGTTCTGAGATCTCACCAGCTGGATGGAACCTTGTGTTGTGTGTTTCACTTAGGATGGGTCATTCCAGGACTGTGGCTTTCTTTACCGCCCTTCCCTACTTTTTTCTGGGGGTTGGGGGGATTGGAAGAAAGGTTGGCTCTGTTCTGCTGCATGTTCCCGCTCCACCTTGACACCCTGACGTCTCTTCCATCCTCGTCTCCACCACCTGTGTCTCTCCCTAGATGGCTGAGCCCTGTCAGAGAAAGTTGCTTGGTAACTGTGAGATCCTTTCCCCATCTCTGAGGGCCCCAGTGCAGCCTGAAATGAAACCTTTTCCTCGTTGGCCCATACTCTGCACAGTGTCTTTTAACCCTCTCTATACATCATAATTCTGGAGTTTCACTCTTCCCCCCCTTCCTTGTTCATTCTTCCTAGTCAGACCCGC
>LOEQ01002878.1:1876-22654 GCA_001685075.1 Bramus lutescens | reverse complement strand
TTCCTTCCTTCCTTCCTTCCTTCCTTCCTTCCTTTCTTTCTTTCTTTCTTTTGACGTTATATAAATGGACTGGAAATGTTGCTCAGGTAGAGCTTTTGTCTAGTGTACTCAATACCTTGGGTTTTATTCTTAGCGTGCACGCACATGCTCGCACACACACAAGTTATAATATACTATTATTGTTTTGGCATTAAACAGATATTAGTACTGGGCACAGTGGTCCTCACCTGTTACCCCAACACTGGGGAAGCTGGGACAAGATTACCTGGAATCCCAGGGCAGCCTGGACTACAAAGTGGGTTGGAGGGGCCTGTCTAGGCTCCACGAGATCTGTCTTAGAACAACAGAAATGCAGCGCAGAGTCATTTGGCAGCTCTTGGTACAGTTGACGCCACATGGAAACTTCCAGTGCAGCTCTGTTTGCTGAGCGTCATCTCTTCGGAACAGCAAATGCTGGTCAGTAGCGTTTCTGGTCTAGCTGCCCTTGGCTCCATTGTGTAACATTTAAACCATCCCTTCTCTGCCGGAGTAACCAAAGATCCTTTTATCTGTGTGTACATAAGGGAGGGAGTAAGAAAGATTATCTCAAGAGTTACTTTGTTCATAGTGATATAAACCTTCTCCTGCTGTGATGAGAGTAGACCCATTGGCTGAGAAAGTTTTGTTTTGGTTTTGTTTATTGTTTTTCAAAAGCAATGTCTGAAGTTTATTTACAAATAGAAGAACAGACACAATAAATCAAATGTTAAAAATTTTAGGAGTTTTTCAAATACAGGGTGACTCAACTAATAATGCATATTTCTTTTAAAACAATATTTATTTACTTGTGCGCATGAGTGTATGTGTATGTGTGTGTGATGTGTCTGTGTGCTGAAGCCACGTCTTAAACTCTGGATCCTCCTGCTTCCACTTCCTGATTGCTGGGACTGCAGGCCACAGAACCTGGGTCTGTCCTCCGTGGTTAGCTAAATGAAGTGGGACAGGATCTTCCAAGCTTCAGGTGGGTCCATTAGCAGGCCATGGGCTCAGGTTAGTCGTCCCCGGGGGCTGTAGGAAAGGTAAAGTGGCGTTCACTCAGAATACACATCTAGTATTGGAAGTGTGAGAAAGGGGGTGTCTGCCTGTGTCACTGGATAACATGCTTTGTACCATAGAACCTTTGAAAGCCACTAACCTGTGACTTTCAGATTTTTCTAAAAAATTTAATATTTGTGATAGTATGTCCTTATTGTATGTTTTCCCAAGGTCTTTAGGGTGAGTCCAATTATGTTCGGGAAGTGCTAATTACTATGTCTTTCTTAGCTCTTTCCTATTGCTGAGTGAGCTCAGAGTGACTTTTCTTTTTTTTTTTAAGAATATAAGAAATTTGGTCGTTACACTGGGATCTTTCAAGGCATCATGAGCCACATTCAACTGAGCCCTTTGTCACATTCAGCAGGACACACAGAGGATATGACCACTGAAACTGTAATTTTCAAATTAAACTATATTTTCTTTTCTTTTAAGGTTGTCATTTTCCTTTTCTTTACACTAAATATAATACTTCCAAATCCTCCTGAAAGAACCAAGCTGTGTGTCCAAAGGCAGGTGTCTCAGAATGTTCGTGTGTGTGTGTGTGTGTGTGTGTTGAGGGGCACTCTTAATTCTGTAGGGTTAAAGAAGAGAAACTAATGTTCTATCTGCTAAGAAGGCCCTGGAGGCTTGGGTCTTTGGGAAGCTGTGATAAAGCAATCAGGAGGTGGGAGCTACTCTAAAGGTTCAATTGCAAAGTGAAATAGATTTTTAGAAAATATTTGTGACAGTATATCCTTATTGACCTCAACAGTTTTTGGAATGGCAAATAGGTCCCTCCTCCCCCAGAACTAATAATATGCTTTGTAAATAATAATAAGGTTGTTACTTTAATACTGAACATTCATAGATGAAGTTAGGAAAATTAAGTTCCCTCCATCCTCCTCCTTCCTTCCTTCTTTCCATCCTTCTCTTTTTCTTTTTTCTTTTGAGTCTTGGCTGTAGCCCAGGCTGACCTTCAGTTTATAATCCTCCTGCCTCAGCCACCAGAGTCCTGGGATAATAGGAATGCTCCACAGAGCCTAGTTCCCCCTTCCCTCCTCCCCTCCCCTTCATTTGTGGTGCTGAGGATGCAGCTAGGCAAGTGGTCCACCACTTGGTCCACCCACTTGCTGAGCTACATCCCGTTCTTAACATGTCCCATGCACTCTTGTGTTTATTATTTTCTCACAATAAGCTGAATCTTAATATTGTTTTCTCAAGCATTTGGAATCTTATTCAGTATGCTATTTATAAGATTGTAAACCAGAGTGGAGAATTTCTTTCCGGAGTTTGTTCTTTGACTTGTCTTTAAAAAAAAAACTTTGAAATAACTTTTTTTTTTGACATTTTTCAACATTTTGCTTTCAGTACTTGATCCCTTTAAGAAGGTAGAATCACATTTTTAAGCTTTTCAGATTAGCCCCCCCCACACACACACAAGGGAAGTAGCTTGCTGTCACGATGCATATGCACTTTGTTAAACAATTATTTTCTAATTGTTTGTCCGGGAGCAATTCATGAGTTCCTTGATAGCTAGCTGTAGTAAAGGACATGCTTGTTTTGTGATTGCACTGACATGTCATTTGTCTGTGTCCTTTTTATTTACTGTAAGTCACCAGTAGTCCCTATGTGTGTGGACTTAAAACCAGGTTCCGTTACAAGTAAGCTCTGCCTCTTGCGACCATAACTGCGAGAAGTCAGCGCTGAAGGGAAGTTTCTGGATACTGAGTTATTGGGTAATGAATTCTGTGGCAACAAAAGAGGTGGAAACATGCAACTTGGGCGGCTGCCGGAAGGTCGGTGGATTTTCCATTTCACAAGGGAGGGCATGAAACACAGCATCAGAGAGAATGCTAGACTTGGTTCCACTCTTTCTTGGTCATTGTAGCCGTGGAAAGGATTTGTTTAAGGATGACACGTTTGGACTTAGTGGAGCTGGCGTTTGGCTGCAGGATTGTTAGTCATAGATGGATTGCTGTGCCATGGGTTGCTGGTGTGAGTGGGCAGATGGGATGTGTTTCTGGGACCAGAACCCTCAGACCCTATGATCAGTGTGGGCTGCAGTCTGGGTGGAGGAGGGGAAGTGTCTCTATCACTGTTTTACTGCTGTGAAGAAACACCATGACCAAGGCAACTCTTATAGAAGAAAGCGTTTAATTGTGGGCTTGCTTACAGTTTCAGAAGTTAGTCGGTTATCCTCCTGTGAGGAGCATGCACACAGGAAGACACACGGTGCTGGAGCTCTGTAGGCAGAGAGAGAGAGAAGAGAGGAGAGAAACATGGGGCCTAGCTTGGGCTTTTGAAACCCCAAAACCCACCCCCAGTGACATATTTCCTCCAACAAGGCCACTCCTACACCAACAAAACCACATATCTTAATGCTTCCAATTCTTTCAAATAGTGCAACTCCTGGTCACTAAGTAGTCAAATATATGAGCCTGTGGGGCCATTGTTACTGGAACCACCCACAGCAAGCTATCGAGAAACACAAGGCTGTGACGGGAGGAGGTAAGTATACATGAGCTGTTAGAGTACCATTTGTGGGGATATATGTTTGTGTGGGTGTGGGTACGCCCTGGAATCTGTATAGAGGTTGGAGGACAGCCTTGGGTGTTAGCCCTTACTTTTATGCTTGGTGAGCTGGGTTATGAACTTCTAGAGATTTTCCTCTTTCTGCCTCCCATCCATCCTTTCTTGTCACAGAAGCACTAAGGGGTTGTAGCCAGTTGTATGGTTGTGTCTGGCTTTTATGTGGTTTCTGGAGATCTGGACTTGGGTCGTTAGGCTTGCACTTTTACCCACTGAGCCATCTCCCCATCTGAATTTTGAAATTTTGTTTGTTTTTCACCTTTTTGGGGATGAAACTTGGGTTCCTAAGTATTCTAGGCAAGATTCTACAACGGAGCCAGAACCCCCAGCTCTGGAGTGTCTTCTAGAACAGTGAGCATCCTTCTGAATCCCCTAAGGGTAAAGGTCATTATGCCCTGCAGACATCATGGCACCTGAGGTCTGACCATTTAAATGTGGCCAGCTTGTGCTCCTTGTTTGCCAGGAAGGCGGCTGCCATTTTCCTCATTCTAATTCAGAAAGTTCCCCGTGTTAACCTGTGGACAGATAGCCATGGCCTGAGTGGAATGGACCCTCTAAGTAAGAACCAGCATCAGGACTAGGGAGGCTCTGATATCTCTTTTTAAAAGAACAGTTTGTTTTTAACATGTCTGTGTGAGTATCTGCATGAGAGTGCAAGTGTCCAAGAGGCCAGAGGAATCAGATCCCCTTTGGGCTGGTGTTATTGGTGGTTGTGAGTTACCTGCCTAGGTGGTGCACACTGAACCCAGGTTTTCTGCAAGAAGAGTACATAGGTGTTCAATTCCTGAGCCATCCCTAGAGCTCCTCATTCCTTACAAGGACACTCATCCTCCATAAGATTCCTGGCTTCCTTTAAAGCAGCCGCACTGTGACCTTTGAATACAGTTCCTCATGGTGTGGTGACCTCCATCAACCATAGAATTAGTTTCATTGCTGCTTCATAACTGTAATTTTGCTAGTTATGAATCATAAGATAGAGACCTGCCAAAGGGGTCGGTCGCGACCCACAGGTTGAGAACCACTGCTTTAAATCTATTTACCTTCCAAAGAACTCAGTTTCAGATACTCTCATTTCAAGGGCATATTTTAGATAGCTATTTTGAATTTGAGAGGAACACAACCCACAACTTTGTGTGTGGGTGAAGCTAGGCTAACCCTCTGTCTGACAGCAATTGCTGTCCCCTTTTTACAGCTGGTATGCGGTTCACATTCCCTCTGGCTTCCTTTGTAGCTAGTCTAGTCACATAACACTATTCTGGACATTTCTGCGAGTGCCCTCCCTGCAGGTGAAGAGCCAGTGTGGGGCTTTCCTTGTCTCCCTTTTCTTCCTTCTGTGTCTATGGGGCCAGTGGAGGCAGGGCTGGACACTGAGGAGAACCCATGACACCTGTGAACTCTGTAGCAACCTTGACTTAAGGTCAGCATTTTAGTGTGGGCTTCATCTTCTTGTAGCTGTGTTCCTGGCACCCCAGAGCCTCTCATTGGTACAGTCTACAAGTGAAGTCTTCCTTCTCCTGGAGCTGACAGGAGCCATCATCTTAAAATCTTGTCTCTAAGCCTCCCTGTATTTCCCACCTCTAGGGCCTATGTGTATTGTCTCACATCAGATTTCTTCTGCGTGTTTGTCTGAGCTGCTGGACATTGGGGACCATGTCTCGCTCACCTCTGGGTCTTTAAGGCTTACCTCTTGGCCCGTGCTCAGGAGGGGAACACGGGCTGATAAAGTGCTTTGGTGAACTCACTAGTTCTTGCCTCACTGCTGCCTTTGCTTTTGTCTTTCTGCCCTGCTTTTGGTGTCTCCCATTGACAGAGAGGCAATTTGTTGTTCACAGAAAAGCCCATGAGGGAGCCTGAAGAGAGTTAAGTGGGAAAACACTTTAATTAGATGTACCTGAACTGTGTAAATAGCTGTTCCCAAGGGTTTAGTTAGAGTCAGGCATCCTCCAAAGAGGCAGACAAAGACCTGATACAGTCTCCATATTAATTTCTCATTGTGGTAACAGATAGCAGGTATATTCATTGTTCATTCCCGGAACTATGACACATTCAGAAAAACACATAATCACAGCTGTTGTTTCTGGCATGCAAGTTTCTTCTTGATAATTATGAGAAATGAACCTTTGAGTGTTGATCGGTTTGAAGGTAGAATGCATCCCTTCTGTAGGGTACACACTGTGGTTGAAAGTGCACTTTTTGAGATGTAAAGTTGGATCATAGTAGAATAAATAGCTGTCATTTTACCAGGAAGGACACAGTTGGCAGAGGTGACAAGCTTGGGATTAGGTTTCAGACTTTTCATTAAAGGCTTTTTCAGCTCTACTGTTTTTACTAGTAACTTACTGAGCTGAAGGCTGGAAGGAACACCATTGGCCAAATCCGCACATGCAAACTTCTGGAGGAGTGGCTTCACTGAGCTTTCTTCAGCAGGGCCAGCCTGGCCGGAAGAACCTGAGCTGTCTAGGGAGGGCAGGGCTGCCCTCCTGCTGTGCTGGGTGTTCTGAAGGAGCCACTGGGACCTGGGCTCCCCCTGGGCTGGGTATAATGGACAGGAGCATCTTCATGATGTTTGTGTAGGAAGCAGAGACTGAAGTTCCTCAGCAGCCACACCCGTCGGGGCAGAGCGGAAGTGACTGGTGGCCTGTTTCACATGTTCCTCATGTTCTGAGGATGTACTGGGTCCAGTGTCACTGAGGCTGCTGCTTTCTCCTCTGGGTGTCAGGGGGGCTAATTTTCACCTTTTCATTACTTTCAAAAGTGTATTTATGTGAATTTTGTCCTGAGAGCTGATGCTTTGGGAAAGCCAGGTGCCAGTAGGATCAGCCACAAAGCAGAGGTGGAGTTCTCAAGTGATGGGACCTGAGAGATCATTGTTTCTGAACGCTGTGGTTACTTGACTTCAAGGGAAAAGGTGGAGAATTGTCCTCTGGACAGTCTTTGGCAGGCTCTTAGATGCATGTAAAATTGTGATGCTGTTATTAAAGTATACCTCTAATTTAAATAGATTTTCAAACATTGCCTATAGTTATTATTGATCATGATAATGATGGTATTAGTTATGGTGCCAAAATAACTCCATATCAGGAGAAAATAGATTTGGAAACCTTGAGAGAGCAATTGGAAGTGAGTGAGGCAATATAATAAGGTGAAGTGGGAACCGAAGGCTGGCCTTGACCCTTGTCCAGACTGCGCTGCCTTCTCTATGTCTTGGTTGCTTCATTCTCAGTTACTTCTGTAACTGTAGGGAAGCAGAACAGGTCACTTCTGCAGAGGTTCAACCACAGGGTCTTTTGAAGATCGATCCTCTTGTTTGAATCCCTTTGGTCTGCCCAGTCATGAATTCTCTGCATTTTTTGACAGCGAGTCCAGTGAAGTTTCTTCTGGTCTGTCTGTGCAGCATCCTTCCTCTCAGGAATGACCAGTCTGCCCTCTTCCTAGTCTGTTCCTGTTTAGTTTCCTGAACGGAATGACTGAACTGCACCACAAGTGCCAGGGAAAGTCACTTTAATCAGGAGTTTGAAGCATCGGGATGAATTGTGGTTCCCTTCCCCTCCCAGCTTGACTTCTGTGAATACAGTGGCATGCTATAAATATTTAAGCATTGCATTAGTGTTTAGATTAAAGTATAATGAAGAAACCAGAATAACAAAGTAAATTGGTTAAAACTTGCCTAACTTTAAATGTGGTAGACCCTGAGGCTTGTGGACAGTGGTTATAGGCTGGCCTAGCAGGTAGCAGATTTCAGTTGCTGATGATGTGGGCTTGGATTTAATAATATGCACTTAATCTGAACCTCTCTGTGTGGTCCTCAAAGGTGTTGCTCAGGATACTCATCAGGGCGTGCATCAATGGGGATGCCAGCATTCGTGGCCATTAATAACGTCATAACTAAGTGCTAAGCCCTAGGAAGAAAGAAATGAAGTGATACCTGAGATGCCTCATGTTCCTTATTTAGGGCAAAGAACACAGATCAGGATTTCAAACTATTAGTGCAATGAGCTGTATGACACTATTACTCACTAGCTTGGTAAGTTTATTCCCAAGCTGCATTGGGCCTCAGTTTCCCCATCTGTGCAAGGATTACATTTACTATTCCTCAAAGGTTGTGAGGCACTCAGCACAGGATGAAAATGAAAATTGTTTGGCACATCTCCAGAGATTCTGATTCTGATTGTGGTTGGGCAGTATCCTGTGGTCCTGATGCTGCTGGCTCTGGGGTTTGAGACACTGCAGATCTTTGTACTGAGCTTCCATGCACACAAATGCACTCAAACAAAGAGTATGTTAGTTTTGTGTTTTTCTCCCACTTAATGAATCATAAATATTTTCCCTTTCATTATTCCAATGATACTAATTTTATTTTGTGTTATTTTTATTATTAGATATTTAAATATCATTTTCTACTTTTTTCACTATCATAGATCATGCTGGAAATAATATTCTTGTTTATTTTTAAGGTTTTATTTTTATGTATATGTGTGTGTATACATGTGAGTGCAGGTACCCATGGAGGCCAGAAGAGGGTGTCAGATCCCATGGAGGTGGAGTTAAAGGCAGTAATGAGCCATAATGTGGGTGTTTTCATTTCCTCCTCCTTAATGGTTTAGCACTCACTTAAGACATGGTCCTGGGAAATAAATTCAGGTCCTCTGCAAGAGCAGTGTGTACTCTTAACTCCCAAGCCATCTCTCCAGCCTCCTGATATTTTTGTCAGCACATCTATTTTCTTTAGATAAATTTCTGGAACTGGGCTTACCCACTTTAATAGTATTAAGGCCTTTTGCTACATGCTGCAAGTAATTCTTCAGAAAGGAAGTTATAAAATATATCTTCTCAAAAATAGCTTATGAGAGTAAATACAGGGGAATGAGGTGGAGAACTGTCTTTAATTTGTATTATTACTTTTTAATGTGTCTGGGATTAGGGGGAGAGTGCCGTGAGTTTTGGAGAAGGTGCATACAAGTGAGGAGGCCCATGGAACAGTGTGAAAGCTGAAAACACAGCACAGGCTTTACTGAAAGTTGTGATGCTGTAGCGCATACGTTTCAGGCGACTTTGCACAGCAACGATAGGTGCTGACCAGCTTTCCTTAGCATGTGTGGGATGTGCCGCTGCTACATATTCCAGGGTCTCTGCTTCATTTTAATCATAGGAGCATGTGTGTGAGTATATGTCTGCATGCATGTCGGTGTACATGAGTGCAGTGCTCACAGAGGCCAGAAGAGGGCATCCGGTGCCCCTGGAGCTTGAGCTACAGGTGGATGTTGGGAAGGGAGCTTGTGTCCTCAGGAAGAGCAGTGCCTGTTGTAAAGGGCTGAACTCTCTCTAGCCCCAGTGTCCCTTCTTTTAAAACCATGCCTAGTCTCAGTTCTAGGAGGCCCTGGATTTGGAGTTTGGATTCAATAAAGTGTGGTCTGCTCTTTGTTTCCTATGGCCCTCTCTAGCCTTGGGCCACAGCACATTACTCTTCTAGACAATGGAGGGAGGGCAGGTAGATGTGGGAAGCTGAAACCCAGTCAGAAGGCCTGCTAGGGGCAGGTCTGTAGGAGACGGTTTCTAGGGAGCAAGCTGAGTGGAGGCCCACTTGGGGACCATCCTCCTTTTACTGTTGGAAATTCTGAAGCCCTTGGTCCTAAGCCAAACTGGTGGAGGTTAGTGGATCAACTCAGCTCCTCTTCAATCAAGATGTTCAGTTCTCAAAGGACCTCAGGGTCATCTGGCTCAGTCTTACCTTTGTATAGTTAAGGAAATTTGGCTTATTCATTTGTTTGGTTTTCAGTAATGGGGATCAAACCCGAGACCTCATGCGTGACAGACAAGGGCCTTACCACTGAGTTACAGCCCCAGCAAACTGGTTATTTTCAGCTGCACTTCATCATGTAAACAAGGGAGGTTTCTGTTACTCGTTTTTAGAATGTACTTATTATTATGTGTGGAGGGTGCAGTTGTCTGTGCCCGTGTGTATGCACATGGCATGGAGCTCTTGGGGGGTTGGACAACTGGGGAGGTCAGGTGACAACCTTCAGGAGTCAGTTCTCTCCTTCCTTTGTGGGCTCTTGGGTCAGGCTTTCTTGGCAAGAACTTCTACCTGCAGAGCCACCTCATAGGTCCTGTCCTCTTCTTCCTCCTTTGTTCTCATCCCTTCTTCTCTTCTTAATTTGTAGAATTGAAGAGCCTACCTTGGAGTGGACTTAGGTGTTACAGATTTTTTCTTTTTTTTTTGGAAAGTACTGAGCTCTTACCCTGAAGTGGAAGGACTGAGGTTATAGGCTAGTCTCAGGTCTGCCTGCCATGCTCCTGTTCAAGGTGCCTCGCTCCTGGGCCTCTCCCAGAGAAGCCTCGATCCTGGGCCTCTCCCAGAGAAGCCTCGCTCAGAGGCTTCCTCCAGTGTGGTTCACTAAGGCCTCTGATTAACCTTGGACAAAGAAAGGATCTCTTCTAATTATGCTTTGGAATTTACTTGCCAGTTTCCTTATTGCAATTCAAAATTTAAAAACATTGTTTTCTTTTCCTTGTAGTAATGGAATGAGAGCCAGTGCGAGTTCCAGCTGCCCCGAGTACAAACTGTACCTTCTACCGCTGGATGACACTGTTAGACCAGAGAATGCTTTACCAGTGGAGCCAAGGGCTCTTGAACTTCACACTTCTTCAAATTACTTTATACAGGACAAAAGGAAACTCTTGAATCTAAAGTATGCGCTGGTCATTTCTCAGCTATTATGTGATAGTATAATTTATCAGTCTGAAGCAATTTTAAGGCCAGTGAATATAGGGTAATCAATTATTAACAAGATCATTAATTAGAATTTCAGTTGCTTGGAGGCTTGTTTAGATTAATGTGCTGCATATTAATGAACTACTAATTATTTCAGGGGAAAATTTATACAAATACTTATTTTGCACCTGACACAATTTTCTGCTGATTTATCTCATCAACCCAATGCTGTGTATGGACTTTTAGTGAGGATTTTATTGAGCTGTCTTAAGAGGAAGCATAAGCTATTGCTTGGGAAAATGAACATTGGTTTCTCTGTTCAGGTCTGTAGCAAATATAGCTTGTTTAGAACTTGTGCCAAGTTCCTGACATCAAATTAGAGGAGGAACTTGCTCAGTGTGTGCTGATCAGCCCTCCCTGGTTCTCAGCTTCTTTTGTAAACCCAAGGCCCACCTTCTAGGCTTGGCATGACCAGTACCTGATCACATTCAGTTGAACAGTGTGTGACTGATATTTCTGAGGACAAGGAATGTGGACAGGTCAGTTCAGAATTCATTTTAGGATCCTAAAAGAAATATTTACAGTGTCCATGGGGACAAAGAAGTGACACTGGAAGAATCACTAAAAATGGAACTGAGTGAGATGAGTGGCTCCATTGCATGTTCAGACTCCTCAGTGGGTGCCTCATTCATAGTACTTCGTTGAAGAGGCCTTTGGTGTGACATCCTGCGTGGGGCCATGGAAAGTGATGTGGAGTAAGAACAGGTCTCACAGCCAGCAGCATTGTGTTGGAAGTGGGAGGGCTGAGGATGGAAGTGAATCAGAGATCTCTTTCTGCTGTGGTATTAGAATCTGCCCTTGCAGGGACACAGTGGAGATGGTGACGCTAACTGAAAAATTAGCTTCCAGGGCAGAGGGATGTCAGAATGTTAGATCCCTGGGAGCAAGGGCATCTAGCACACCAGTTCAGATGAGAGGGAGATAGCCCATTAGGAATACTATGTGCTTCACTGAGAGGGACTCTTTGACCTATATGTCTTTGCAAGATGGGTGGAGTTGTCATTTTACTGGAGGGTGGAATTAAAAGTGGGAGGAAAACAAGAAGAGAGGAGACTGTGTGTGTGTGTGTGTGTGTGTGCGCGCGCGCGCGCGCGCGCACGTTGTTAATGTGGGAGAACTGGATCCAGAAATTCAGGATGACTGAGAACCTGACTGGAAAACCTAGAAGGGAGACCATTCAGCTGAGGTGACAGTGATGCTTAGCTTGTGGGCTTTAGAGCTGATTAAGTTAGCATATTGGATTTGTCTAAGAGAAGAAAGGATGGTCAGGAATGATGGAGCCCAGAGAGGAGCTGATTGCAAGACTTGGGGTGAGAAATGAAAAAGGAACAAGTGATTAAGACGATGGCTTCCAAATGCATTTCTGGCAAAGAATTCAGACTTCCTGGAGGCTTCAAGAGGACACTGTCTGAGCCAGGTGTGAAATAAGGGAGTTAGAACAGCACAAGATGACTTATACCAACGGGTATAAGTCAAGCAGCATTAGCCCGTGTTTGCCAGAATGATTGTTGCTGCAGTAACAGCTAGGTAAGGTAAGGTCTGACTGGCCTTTCCCTCTTGCACCTGGGTGGTGTCTGGCACTGCTGTAAATAAAGAATGCAATGAAGTTTGGCTGCACGGTTATCTAGAGGTGGGTGCTGAAGTCCACAGTTGGAATTGGAGTCAAGCTAGGAAAGATGGCAATGGTCCGGAGGCTTGCTTTAGAAATGGCTTACACTGCAGCAGGAAGAGAAAGTTTTTGCAGCATCTTCAAACGCAAGTGTGGGGTGGGGTGTAAGGCTCTAGACTTGTTTTTGGCTACCATTGTCACTGAAGGCCATGGAGCAAGAAAAACTTTTGTTGCAGACCCCAAGTGCTGCAGATGGACAACAGCTCCGTGTTGGAGGACAGGCTGAGGAGAATGTTACCCACAGGGAAGCCATAGGTTCGTGAGTCCTGAGTGAGTTTCTTGATAGTGACAGGGATGGGAGCTTGTACAATGGCACTGAGTGGAGGAAGAAGAGCATTTGTTGTCTTTAGTGATTCTTTGGCTGCCTTCTGGATCCCATTCCTCATGGATGGACCTTGACAATCATGAGCACAGCACATTTCTTCTGAAAAAGTGTCTGATTGGCCATGAGGCACAACCAGCCCTCATAGGACAGTTGGGAAGGGGGATGCATCACTCTGAGTAATATATCTCTGGAGTCCTCAGCCATTTGCTGGCCTAATCCCTCATGGATTCCTGGGGTTGATAACCCAGGATGTGCTTTTGAGCCTCAGAGGGTGCTGAGTAGGCTGCAGGTATTTTGCTCTGGCTTGCTCTTGTGCTGTGTGTTTCCACTTCCTCATGTGGGCCATCTGTCTGTCTGGTCACCTCGTTCATTGCTTACACAGGTGTGCTGTTGTTTGCCAAGGCCAAGGAACCTTTTCCCCCACTGTGATGCACACCTCAAAGAATTAGAGTAGTAGTCTAGTCTAGGAGGGCATTCTGAGCTCTGCCCTTGAAGGATCTAAATCACCTCCTGAACATTGTCTCTCCCAGCCTGCTATGTGGGTGGGTTTTATGTATTTATTCTTGTGTCATTCAGCCCATGGTACCAAAAGCATCTTTAGGCAAACTTCCTGCCTCTGAACCACACCTCGACCCAACACTGATATCTTTTTTACTTTCCTTGTCTCTTTGCATTTTGTCTTTAGACTTTTCTAAAGTTGTTTGAATATCCAACTTCTTATCAAAACTGGCCTGTTCAGGAATTGCTGTCTTTTACTTTGGCTTTGCTCACATAATTGACCAACTTTAGACAGGGACTGTTTTTGGCAGTGTTGGATGTTGAGTGGCTAGAAGGCAGAGGGAATACAGTTATTTTCTCTGCTAGTGTTTATGGAAAGCAACCCAAACTGTTGCTTACTAATTGGCAGCATCATTATCTTCTGATGAATCCACAATGGGATCTGGGTACCACACTGACACATTACCTTTGCTTCTACTGTTTGCTTTCTTATAGCCACCGTATATACTTGAATAACTCATGGTTGAATGGTAGTATAAATCCACAATGACACCAAGCCTCTATCTTAATTAAATACACAGGCCATTGAGCTTTGTCTGATGTCAGTGGCATGGAATGTAGACTATAAACTATTACAGTAGCTGACAGCTCATTGTTTATCTGCTTGTGTCCTGTGCATAGGGTTTCATTGAAGATTTTACAAACAATGCCTCTGTGAAGATCTTCCTTGTTTCTGTTTTGGTCTTTTTTGAGTTCCACCAGCTGGTGGTTAATTCATATTCTACAAGATATGGGGGAGATAAAATTAAACTGCATATGTGGACTAGGTCCTGTAAGATCTTTCACATTTATGTCATTGGCCTGTGCTCAGGACATTTACTTACATGTGGTGGATCACTAAAAATCCTAATGAGAGAGACGCCACTCAGTGTTCAAGATCAGGCCAAATCAAGGAGATTAGGGAATTTGGGGTTTCCCAGGCCTTGGTAGGCATGGAATCCACCCAGTGCCTGGCCTATCAGCAGTTCTCTTGTTCTCCACTTCCTCCCTTTCTGTGCCCTCTCTTTTACCCTTCTGGGTCAAGATTGAGAAAAATGAACAAAGGCCAAGCTTGGGTTCCCAGTATTCACTTCTGTTTCTACACTAGACTTGTAGAGCTCTGTCATCATCCGTTCTGAGCACTTTCTCCGGTGGAGAGGAGATGTTGAACTGGTGTGTTGGGGCATGGATAGACACTGTTGGGTGGTACGTGGGTTCTACCTCCATATTCCTCATGCTTAGAATAGTACACAGTTGGTGGAATGTTAGCTCAGAAGCTGAGATGCAGGGTAAGTCATTTAAACAAAATCACGTGACTAGTGACCTAAGTAAGGGCCTGTCCAGGACTGCTGGTCTTCAAGCCAGCCCTTTATCTCTTGTGTCCATGTGTGGAGGGACATGTAATGCATGTTTTGTGAAATAGCCAGTGGAACTGTACGCAAAGTGGGTGAAGTAGAGAGGTATTGGACTGGAGGCAGAATAAACGTGTTCCACAGTACATTGTGGTATTAACATGTCTCTGTTTTATGCTGTTGAGGTTAGATGTAGGACTACTATGCCTACATGTCTAATGAGATGCATGGCCAAAATCTTTTTTTATACTTTTAATTGATTCTTTGTGACTTTCATACCATGTGCCCACCCCAATCCCATTCATTTCTGAGTCCTTCCATGACCATCCTCCACCCCCAATAAAATAAAAAAAAAAACCAAACAAACAAAAAAACCATTTCGCTCCTCTGTCTTTCCCACCTCTCCATCACATATTCCTTTGTTGTAGTGGCCTTGGGAGCTGCATATCCTTTTTCCCAAGCAGCTTTATTTGCAAAGTGTTCTTTGTAATGAGTTGTTGGTCTGGTTCAAGGCCTCTGGCTTCTGGTACACCATACTGGACCCTCACCAAAACTTCTCTCTGATATCCTGCTGTTGGCAAGGCCAAATTCTAGTAGCATTGCAACAACAAAGTGATTTTTAGTTGATAGTCTTAACAGCAATGTTATGTAACTTGTATTTATTGAAGTGTGTTTACTATGCCTACAGAGAAGGGCATGCACCAGAAAGTGCCATTTGATGAATCTTTGGAGTGAGCACCTTATGCAACCAAAACCGATATTAGCACATGGAGCATCATACCCCAGAACCCCCATCCCTGCCGTAGTCTTCTCTTCACCACCCACTCCTAAGATAACACCATCCTGATAGCAAATAACAAGGACTTTGATTTGATTGTTCTGTATATATAAGTGTATGCCCAGGTGTTCTTTGTCCCATCACCACCTGGTTGGCCTAACACTGGTCTAGCCTATCATGGCTATTGCTACATGCTCTGACTTCTGGGTGTTTCTTGCTTTCCTTCATTGTGCTGCCCCCTTTTCCCATCTTCTAAATATAAAGTATGTGCCTTGTTTAAAAATACATTGGGGGAGGGGGTGAAAAAAACTGATGAGAAAGTGAGTTTGGACATTTTCCCAAGAACATCATTGTGTGGTGTTTGGACAGCAACATATTGAGAATAAATTGGTCAAGATTTCATCACTGTTTTAAATGGGCCACTTGGGAATGCTTCTCTAAAGTAGTAGAGCTTGACAGAATATTAAAAAGTGACCCTGTTGTGTTTACACAGATAATCCCAGCGGGGTGGGTGTCTTTCCCCAAGCATTCGCATAGCAGGTTTGTGTTCATAGGTCCTCCAAGCATTTGTCAAATGTCTTTGGGTATCAGATGATGGCTCCTAGTCCCACACTGAGTTTTTAGGTTTACTTTAAGGCCAGGCTGTTCAAGACATCGGCAGATGAGGCCAGTGCCACTGGGGAGAGAATCCTGCACTAACTCATTTTCCTGTCTGTCTGGGAATCTGGGGGCAGAGGAAGGAGCCTGCCATGGATCCAAGAAGCACCTTCTGGTTTTCAGGCTGACCCAGGCCTGAGTTTGCCAGTCTACAGTCTTAAGCATCTTGGTTTCTCAGAGTTGCTAGCATTTGCCAGAATATTCTAGAGCCATTATGGGGAATAGATTCTCGGAAAGAATGCCTTGGGATACTTTTAGCATTCCAGGAGTAGTTGTTACAGTTCAAAAGTTTAGTTGCTTGGTGTCGATTGGCTCTGGTGTGCCTTCTGTATGTTTGTATGCATCTGATACCACAAAAGAGGTAACTCTTTAAGCTAGGATTCAAGTCTAAAGGTTTCTAGATAGAATCAGATTTTTTAAAAATATTTAGGCAAATGAAAACTGTCATAATTTGTAAATTCTAATTTTCAAACCATGAAGGTTAATCTTTGCATTTTATCTGTTTTATGTACAGATGTGCAAAGATGGGACCAGAATAGCCTGATAGTGAATCTCAGCCACTTCTCTTGGCTCCATGGGGAATGTTTTTAGTGGGAATCATTATTTAACTCGGAAAGACATTTTCTGGAGCCATGATACCTTAATAGTGTCTAGGTCTGTACCTCGATAATGTGATAGACAGACCTTCTACCATTTCCTGGAAGGGTCTTGTGCTTGTAGCATGATGGTCTGAGAGCTACTGAATGTTGGGCTGGGGAAAACACTTGATAGTTAAAATGCTTATTGTCAAACATGAGAACCTGAGCATGCTCCCCAGCACACATAGAATGTTGGGTGTAGTAG
Organism: Bramus lutescens; assembly: GCA_001685075.1. Taxonomy (NCBI): domain Eukaryota; kingdom Metazoa; phylum Chordata; class Mammalia; order Rodentia; family Cricetidae; genus Bramus; species Bramus lutescens. Next base: position 6,079 of record LOEQ01002878.1, on the reverse strand, counting down.
TGTGTATGCACCAGTAACTCCAGCAGTGGGAGACAGAGATAGGGCAATCCCTTGGGGTTCACTGGCCAGTCAGCCCAGCCTGATTGGTGAGTCTTGTGTGAGAGACCCTGCATCAAAGCAAGGTGAAGAACTCTTGAGGAATGACTCCTAAAGTTATCCTCTGTCCTTCACATATAAATGTCACGCACACATTCACACGTGAACAGAACACACCTCTGTGCATAATCACTGAATGTTACCAGTGAGGAAAACTGTGCATTGTTAATTTGAATTTATGGTTTGAAAGAAAATATGGGCAAAAGAAATGAGTTACTCACACCTCTAAATAAAATAGGTAATGGTGTCAGCTATAGCTTGGCAAGTAATAGCTCCGACTTAAGTACTCACATTCACAGCAGGGATCAAAGAGGGTGCCTAGGTAATAACAGGTTCCTTTCACATTGTTTCATTCATGTTCAAAGACAGGCGGGGGACTGAAGTCAAGGAAATTAAGCCTTGACTAAGATCTCAACGCATTCTACTTCTCCTTAATTGAGCCAGCACTGATTTTTTCTTTCCTTGACTTCATATTTGATAGACAAAACAGTAGCAGCAACAATAATAACAAAAAACCTGATTTTATGGTCCAGTTACTGGCCACTAGCATCAGTATGATGAGAATATCTTGTGTTAATGTCTAGAAGAGATACTTCATGTAAGGAAAATACCCCTCTTTACTTCCAGACTTTTCTATCACATCTTTACTCTCTCAGCCTTCTTGGTTGCTTGATGCTTAGTGAAGAACCCACCTGGCTTCTCACCCTACTTTGAGCACAGGTCCAAGATGCCAAGTCAGGTAGCTCAGGGGCTCCCTCTACTGGTGTTTTACCCCGACTTGGTTACTTCTTTTAAGAACTACTTATACCCATTTTGCCCTCAGTTTCCTGGTTAAAACAAAACAAAACAAAAAAAAAACAACTATTAATGAATGGATATTCACCCTAATGATTTAAGGTAGATCTGACTGATCCTTTTTCATATATAAAATTTAGGTTTGTGATTCCTTTAAGATTCCTTATAAGATTACCTTTCAAGATAAGTAATAAAGTAATTGGCCCCTTCTTTGTAACTACAAAATGCAGCCTGCCAGTAAAAGACCTGACAAGAACACCTTGCTTGTCCACACAGTTAATCTTTTATAAGTTGGTTAGGTATGAATGTATGTGGGTTCTTGGGATAACATATTTCCATATAATGTTTAGCCATGTGAGGGATATGAAAAAAACATGTTTTTTCCTATAACCATTTACTTGAGAAATGGAATACAGCCATTTTGACTCTTGCACTGCCTGGGAGAGTCTGTTGGGGGTGTAAAAGGTGTAAAATAGCATGAGAGGAGAGAATGAATAAAGAAAGAGAATAAAGAAAAAAGAAATACTCATATAACAAATCCAAGGTGACTGAAGAATGTCAAGAGATACAGTCTTTGCAATAAAGCAATGAAAAGTTACATGCAGATATTTCTGCAATATATAATTGGTGCATACTAGAAAAAGGGAGGGAAGATGGTTCCATAGCTGTTGGAGGCCAGACTTTAATTATAGTCAGCAAATTAGGAAAAAACAATGATGTACGTGTGTCTGCCTCTGAGAGGCCAAGTGAGATATGGCTTGGTGTGAGGACTGGTGTATAGAATAGCAAAGGACTATCATGTCTGCTAGAGGCTCCTGGTGGAGCACAGCCAAGGAAAGTGAAGGTGCAGTACATAGTGCCTGTGCCACTTCAGTCAGAGCACGGGCTCTGCGAGACAGACATGCTGCCCTATGACCAGAATTCTGTTGTCGGCCTTGGCTGACTGTGAACAGGATGGCTGACAGGAAAGAGTCAGGTAGGAAAGCCATAGAGATGGCCTCTTCTTTCCTCTTGTCGTGGCTCCAGGAAGCAAAGGAGAAGTGACCCTGTCTAGTTCCTGCATCAGCACCCTGTGGTACAACCATGAGGGTACAGGGAGAAGCTGCCTCAGGCTAGTTCACCCCCTTTCCCACCCCCTGTACAGTAGTTTGCAGGAGGTTCATTGCATATGCCTACTGCCTGGGTCACAGAAGGCTCAGGGTCTACACAAGGGACTTGAGGGGGGGGGCTCCTGTGCCCACTCCCCTACTCCAAGACAGAGAAAATTAAAGACAGTGTTTGCTCTCGTTAGAGAAGAACTCATGGAGCTCCACCCCACTGCCTCAGGGTCTTGTCTGTCTAGCAGGAGCCCCCCTGAACATCTCACCCCACTATTGCTGTCAGGGAGAAGGCCTTCATGAAGCTAGAGTCTAAAAGAGACGTCATAAACACCTGCGCTGGCCACCTACTTACTAGTGTCCCAACCCAAGTCTCCTCTCAGCTGGAGGCGAAGCTCTCCTCTTCTCTCCTTGTCTGCCTCAGTCCATTCCCAGCCCTTCTTCCTTTGTAACTTCGACCTTTGGAGTCTCTTCTGCGTTGAATGGATGTCATGGCTTGGAGTAGAGAAGCAAGTCCTTTTATGGAAACAGGTGGCCTGCTTTGTCTACTGATTAACTAGAATGAGTCTGCTCTGGGCTCTTTTAGACAGGTCAGGACTGTAGAGCTGTGCCTTGTGCATTTGAGATTTCAATCACAGAGTCATATTTTCCTGGGAGCAGCGGTGCTAAAGTCAGGCTGGCTACGATGGGCTCCCTCGCTCCCTATATACAAGGTCTGTATTTCTCTTTCTGGTTAAGGTTGCAGGAGTTCTATCAGCACCTAGGGAATGTGTGGGTTCTTTTTTGTGTTTTCCTCATTTTGTAGCTTTGAGCCTTAATATTAAATGCAATGTTACCTCAAATATTTAAATTGGTGCAGCTATAGTTAATTTTCTATTTTAGTTGACTTATTCTATGGGTGTCTAATATGTTTATTTTCATGTTAATTTTTGGATATTTTTACAGTACTTGCCTTAAACAAACATTAGGTGTTACAGTTTGGCATACCTAGGTTTTGAGAGTAATTGACTTGCAATTTGTTTTTAGCTTTATGTCACTAGCAGTATAAGCACTAACAAGACATTAAGTTTTGTTCCTCTGTTTGTCAAAGAGCCTGAGTCTTTCGTTTCTTGGGCCATTGGAGTGGGATGTGGACCTGCACCTGCACATGACATGCTGTTCCTGGGGCGCTGGTGGTCGCTGGCTGTCACTTTGCTTAGTTTTGGCTTCGGTGCTTAGTACCTAGCCCACTGGTGACAGTGCGGGTGTCAGGGAGACGAGCTCTGAAACTCAGACTCCTGCTTTGATTGCTGCTGCATACGTTTGCTCTTCTCCAGTGTCTACCCTGGAGTCTGTGGATAGATGCCTGCATTCTCTCCTCTCTCCACCTCCACTTAGCCTACCCCTCCCTTAACCATCTCTGCTGGGTGGCTTCATGGCAGAAGTAAAGGTAGAAGCTGACATTGGACTAGCTAAGAGCTCATGCATGGAGGAGCTCTTTTCATTCTTTGTAGTACAAATTTCCATATATTCAGTGTTAATTCACCATCTTCCATGTACCTGGAGGGACTGGGGATTAGAACTGGAGGAGAGGTGGCCCTTGTCCTTGCAGAGAATGGACAGAAACCTGTGATTACCCTGTGTCTGGATGTGTGTCATGGTGTGTATGTCAGGAAGGCGGTAGTGCTGGATATGAACCATTTAGGTGTGGCTCTTCTTCCCATACATTCACTGTTCTCTGACCCAATGGTAAGTAGTAAATAACCAGAGTTAGTACTTATCACCGAGTGCTTTCCAGAGAAGGTAAGGTTGGGATACTCAGTTGTAGCCTGGTCCTTATCTGATTTTGAGTTTGAAAATCAAAGTCACTGAACTGGGACAGGCAAGCACAAATCTCCTGTGAATTATTATGAAATATTCATCTGGTTTATTCTGAGGGCAGGGAGCAGGGATGGGGCCAGCACCAAGGAATGTATTTGGCATGCATGACAGGCTTTCACTGATGCCAGCCCGGGCCTGGCTTCGGCTATGCAGCCAGTCCTGGTCCTCTTGCTCCAGCCCCCAGTGGGATTTGTCTTCTGTCATGAACTAGTAGTCACAACACCCACTGCATGTTGCACAGAGCCCTACATAGTTACAGGTGCCTAAGAAAGGAAAGACAGATGCCTCTCTGTAGTGATAAGGGAGCAGGCCTGCTTTTCGTCCAGCCCAGCTCCCGCACGGCTAGCTTATACCC
>LOEQ01002877.1:273566-288853 GCA_001685075.1 Bramus lutescens | reverse complement strand
CAACCTTCTGAGTTCAACATCTGGGACCCACATGGCAGAAAGGTGACCCACTGCCAACAGCTGTCCCCTGACCTCACCACATGTGCAGTGCCGTATGTACACATACATGCACATGCACCAAATAAAAAACAAATAAATAAATATAAAATAGAAACTGGCAGTAAAACATTGTATTATAGTTAATTTATAAGACTATCAATGCTTCTGCATAAAGGTGGACTATCTAAATGTTTCCTTATTAAATTTCTGGTGCTTTGGCTACTCAAAATCAGAATAAATTGTAGTTGTAAGAAACACATGTAGGCAAAATGAAATCATTTGACCAAGGTTTGGAAAGAGAGAGTTCCAGTTACACCTCTTCTGTCTTTCCTTCAACCATTGGCCAGTCATGGGATGGGCCATGCAGTACCACAGACAGCTGTCAAGGAAGCAAGGCAGGTGCAGTGCTCAGTAGCACAGTTGTGATGAGAATGCGCAAAGTGGAAACCAGCAAGGCCCCACATCCACCCATCCCCCACACCAAGATGAGGACGAAACCTGAGCCCATGCATAAACAACTGCATAAAAGAATACCTCTGAACATATTCATATTAGGACAATCTCCATCAAGAAGAGAAGGAAGATGTGAACAGATTGCATCTCAGTAAGAAACAGAATATTATACACACGTCTAAGAGTTGTGTGCACACGGAGCAGGGAGGAATGTTACAGGCGTTGTACTGACAGAAGAAGCCTGCCTGCGAAAGCTCTTATTCTACAATTCTATTTATAAAAAGTCCAGAAAAACATGTGAGGTGTCAGAGATTATGGTAGTGTTTTATTTATGAACCCTAATAGCGATGACATTTTAGGTAAGAGGTAAATATGTTGTACCCTGATCTGAGTTTGTGGGCCTCTGGCAGGTAGATTTGAGATGTGTGCATCGTTCCACTTGATAGTAAGTTTCAATAACATATGCATAGAAAAGTCTAAAAGGGAAAGAATAACAAGCCTGAACTATCTGTCCCTTCTGTGCTCTAGAACCAATTGTAGGCCTGGTTTGTTTCTTCCCTATAGCCCTTTAAGGAAGGAACAATAATCTAGTTTTATGATTTGCCAAAATAAAAATCTGTTCTGTGTTATGAGCTATCTCTTTGCAAATGTCCTTTTCTGGAATTTTTGGGAAAGATATCTGATGTGACTGTATGTGAGGATTTAAGAATTTTACTTTATTTTTGGTTACGTGTATAGCTAGGAGTCAACTAAGCTGGTTTCCCATGACAGTCTGTTTAGATGGCACCTTTGGCCTGGACTGCAGCTTGAGCTGTGATGACTGCCTGAATGGAGGTAAATGCCAACAAGGAAACAGTGGGTGCTTCTGCCCTGAAGGTTGGACAGGCATTCTTTGCAATGAAAGCAACACCTTAACAACTGGTACGGAGCAGCCAGCTCCTTTGGGTGAGTTCTTCTCAAAAAAAGCAGCCTAAAATGTCACAATTGACTAACAATACATTTGCTTTAAAGAATGGTAGGGAATGGTGGCATTTGTAAACTGAATATATGAAAGAAAGGAAATATTGTGTATTCTCAGTGGAATGTAATGTTCCGAATTCTGCTAACCCACAAAACAGAAATTAATAAAGGCTCCTAATAAGGTTGGTCTTATAAAAAAAAAACACACCTGGACTCTAATAAATCACCAAGACCTGATCAGTTTTTTTCCGATGGAAAAACCAGGATTCTTTGTATTACAAAGTACAGTGAGTTTGCTTAAAATTTTCAAAAATGAAATTGTTTAACTGGGCTTGCTTCTGTTCTTTTACCTCTCTTCCCCCTTTTAAAAATCACATTAACATAACCAATGGTGATAGTTTCATCTTTTTATATAAATCTCTCAAGAAAAACTATCAAAATTTAAATATGATACTATCCAAATATCATTTCATTTGTGTTTTAAATGAAGACAGATTTTAGGAGTTGAAACTTCCACATGATAAAATAAAATACATTTGCGTGTTTTTTAACTTGCTCATATACTTAAAAATAAGTGTCTTCATGATTATCTGGAAGATGGTATGAGCAGATTTTTCCTTTTAGCTCACTGTATGCAAGAAAAAAAAAAGAGCAAAGATATGTTCTACTGCATATCTCAGGCACAGGACCCAAGTCCTGACACAGTGACATCTTTTGGCCAGCATCATTTATTCAGGTATTCAAGCTGTTCCCCAAGAATTCTTGTGATCATGTTCTCTGCTGCTCTCAACCTTTTAAGGAGCCCACTGTCTTTATGTACTTTATATATGTATGTATGTTTGTGTGTTTGTATGTATATATGTATACTTAGTCACTTGGAACCTTCTAGAATTAGGTTCTCATAAACCCCTCTTTTTTTTAATCTTTATCATAGATTTTGCCCAGTTGATTATTTCTAGGAAGTAAACTACTGGCTACTTAATATTCTGCATGTTTTAGTTCTGTGACTGTTGCTCCACCAGGATCTCTGAAGATCCATTTCTATCTGTCATGTAAAGTTTCATGTGGTGTCCTCTGCAAGCTTTAGTCTTTCCAGTGGATGTCAAGCACTCTCTTACTTTACTGATCTTTCTCGGAATGTGTTCTCCTTGGTCAGGTACAACTCATTCTTATTTACTGTAAGCTACTCTACATTGAAATGCCAACCACATCATACAGACAGAACAAATCTTGGTAGAGACCCTCAATTATATCTATCCATAAGATCACATAGTCCATAGTATAAAGTGTATGTAATGCCATCATATTATTATTACAATATAAAGATTTGTTTAACATACAAGTCCATTGATGTACATGTGTGGCTTGAACATATGGTCCTTGACATGGTAGCATGAGAAACAAAACTAGACAATCTACTTCTGAAGCATCAGAGGAAAGCATCACTGATACGAATCTCACACTGAGAGATCAAAGGGAGCCAGGTGATAAAAGGACAAGCGGTCCACATTGTCCTTCCTGGAAAACTTTGCAGATATCTGAGTGTTCACCAGTGCCTTTCTGGGAGAGTCTGTTTCAGAAAACACAGTCTGAGAATAAAGACAGAACAACCCAAACCAACTTAGAGCTTTCGACTAAATTCTTCAATCAAAATGGAGGGTTGATAATCTTTAAAATCCATATAAATTACATATTTAAAAGATGATAGGCATTTTTAAATGAAACCCAGAAAATTAAAAATAAAATTGAATAGGAATCAGGAAAGTGGGGCTCCCAACCCTCACCCTAACCTTCCCCACTGAATAGGTGACTACCCCAGTAGTTTCTTTTTTTTTCTTTTTGGTCTTCTATGACAGTATCTACTGAAACTTCTCAGGAATTTGTTCAGTAAATTATAAGGAAATTATTTAAATATCACTGTGTACAATTTAATTTTAATAGAAGCATTGTTTAGAACCACATCTCATTTAGAAAAATTCAGTGTTGAAATCACTGAACATCATTTGATTTTCTAGTGGGAAGGAAAGAGAAGTTGCTCTCAGGGACATGGATTGCTCCACAAACAGGAGAGCTTGTGATGCCTGCAAGTCCTCCAGTTCTATGCTAGGATGTGCTCCTGCTAACAGTTTCTCCTCTCAGACCTTTTTTCTACATTATGCTGAAAACATATTTTGGAAATCCTTACATTGGTTATATTCTATTTTGTGGCCTGGAGCTAGAGAGCCCCATTTATCAGCTATGTAAATGATATACTATAACCCAGCTACTATGGAAGCCACTTAGAGTTCTTAGGGTTCTTCATCTTAGTTTTTAAAAACTTTCTCTTCTATAGATGTTGGGAGAATTCAAAGTCATATTACTTATTAATTTAGAGGTTTTCTTCGTCTTTGACTCTCTCTTTATTGTATATCTCCAAATAAGTAGAATGACAACTTTGGGCCTGCGTGTATTGCAGGTACACATTGTGAGGGTCTGTGTCGACACCAGAAGTCAATCTCCAGTGTCCTTCCTCAGGATGCTGAGCACCTTGGGTTTTCAGATGAAGTCTTGGTTTTTCTTTCAGTTTGGTTTTTAGAAAGGGTCTTACTACGCAGATCTAGCTGACATGGAACTCATTATGTAGACCAGGTTGGCTTCAAACACACAAAAATCTGCTTCTGATCAATGAGCTCAGGTCCTCACACTTGCACCGCAAGCACTTTACCTGCTGAGGTATTGTCTTCTACTATGACTTCCTAAATAGATGTACTATAATACATAATATTATATATATAATTTAATTAATATGTACTATAATACATAATATATATACATATATATAATTAAAAGCCAAAGGAGTAGATGACTACAAAGAAAATGTCTTCCAGACGCAACAAAGCAGCAGCACATATGAACTCATAGCCACTGAGACAGCATGTGCAAGACCTACGCCAGATCAAACCTCACATAATCCCAGCATGCAAAGAAGAAGTGGACATGAAGTCCCACCCCTAGCTGAGGAGCCATTAGCAATTGATAACTGCTGGGAGAATCAGTTTTCTGTAAGAGTGTGGGCCCTACTAGATCTACCACAGTCCAGTGGAAAACCCCACATCCAAGAATCCATGAGCATCACAAATTAGACTTGATTGTAAAAGAAAAGGAAAAAGAAGAAGATACAAAGTTGGTTATGAAGGGAAGTTGGATGAATTTTGGAAGAGTAGCAAGAGATGGTGTGAATGTGATTAAAATACATTGTAAGAAATTCTCAGGTACTGTTAAAAAGATCTATGTTTTAAAGTTCCATACATTAATGCCATGTATATTGAGCACATCTGCCCACCACTACCTCACTCCAGCTCCTCCCAGAGCACCACACCTTCTCTTCCTCCCAAGTTCATGTCTTACTAAGGATACATGCAGTGCTGTCCATGTGTGCATGTGCTCATCTGCTGGGACATGAACACTTGCCATTGGCCAACTCCCCAGAGGACAGTGACTGTCTTTCCCTCAACCTATCAACTGTGTATAGCTCCTCAGATAGTTGTGTTTTATTAAGAAAGGTTGTAGCAATTTCGGAATATGAGCTAATATTTCCTTCTTTTCCATACCTTGAAGGATGCCCAAAGGGGTTCTTTGGGAAGAACTGCAAAAGAAAATGTCACTGTGCCAACAACGGCCATTGCCACAGGGTATATGGTACCTGCGTATGTGACCTAGGACGTTATGGAAGATTCTGTCATCTCAGTAAGTCGCAGCTGTGATTTGTCCCTGGGTGAAGCACAGTGGCTTAGAATAGTGTGGGGACAGATCAGACAAAACCTAGTTCATCTACCCATAGAGGCAAAGATTTTATTATGTTCTTTGCGCTCTTTAAATTACGGAATCTAGATTTTTATGAATAAAAATATTTTCAAGTTTAAAATTTTTCTATCTCCTGATTTTCTTAGTTATCAAGCAAGGATTGTTGGATAGTAAGTAAACACCTGTCATGTTATAGGCGCTGATTGTGAGGGGCCTAAACCATGTCTCTATGTCTAGCCCAAAGCACTAGTACATTAAAATTCAGAACAACTCTTCTGCTTGCGTTACACTGACCATGCACAGTTTTAAACGATGCCCCAAATATCTGAGTCTGTAAGCCCAGTTGTAACTTCTCCAGTTTCTCCATGGAGTGACATGGAAGGGCTTTTCTCCAACACTGAAGCAAATATTTGTGAATCAGAAGTGAGTACAGCCCTCCCTGAAGTGACCTCAGCTCTTCCTGCTCCTTGTCCTATTGCCCTTCCCTCATCTTGCTGTTGAGCAACTGGGTCCCCTGAACATTCCTCCTAATGAATGTTAGTGTCTTGGTCAGGTTAGCTTGCTATGACCGAATACCATAAAATGGATAGATTATAAAAATATGTATTTAATTCTACAGTTTGAGAAATCTGCATAAGGTCCCTTATGAAAGGTGACTTTGTGGTTTCTAGATAGTTCCTGGCAGTCCATCCTCCTTTTGGGAGGACAAGCAAATATACTCTTAGACTTTATTACTAAAGCACTAATCTCACACATAAAAACACTACCTCCCTACCTAATAATGTTCCTAAAAATCCCACCTCCAAATAGCATTCTCTAAGGGGGATAAGATTCTACCATAACCATTTTAGGAGGACAGTACCATTCACACTGCTGTTATCAAGGTACCATGACCTTCTGTAATTTATGATTTATTTTTAGTGTAATACCAATAGGACTTACATAATTAAAAGAAGGAATGTCTCTGAGGAAAATATAGTAAATTGTGAATGAGCCAATAAGAGATCAAGTGACGGCATCATAATAAATTGATAGTGGGCCATGAGCAAAGATTAGGCTTAGGTAAATAAAGGAGAGAATAGAGAGAGCCATCAATAACTGAAAAGCAGAGGTATGGAGGGAACATTTTAGAATATCTTTTGTCTACTAAGGCATGCCTAGAGAAGAAAACCTGGCTGGAAACAAAGGTCATATCATTTCTGTTATTGGTCTTGAATTGTTGCAAGATATATCCAATATGAAATAATAACCTTTGAATATTTTATATGTTAATACCAAATATTTGAGCACAAAACTTAAATCAATACATCTTGTCAAAAAGTTTGGGAAACTCACTTTTCAGTAACAAAATTGGCATTCTTAGGATTTGAATAACAGGCTCACTTGCTAACTGTAAAAAGTAAAGACTTAAGAGAATACCAGCAAACAAGATGTGATGGTAGGGGGCTTGGGGGTGCTGCTGCTGCTGGTGGTGGTAGTGATGGTGATGATGGTCATAATTGTGGTAATGGTGGGGATGCTGCTGGTGGCGGTGGCTGTAGAAGTGGTGGTGGTGGTAATGGTGGGGGTGGTAGTAGTGATGATTAGCATTTTAAATGCCACAGTCATTAGGAAGAGTGCATGCATCCTAGTTCTTCTGGATTTACTTATGAATGTCATTTGACTAGCCCCAAGGATCTCAAATCCTACAGCATTATTTTCCTAACCACACTAAGTGCCACAAACTGAGTAGCTCAAAACAGGAACCCATTGTCTGAGAGTTCTGGAAGCTGGGAGCCCAATTTCAAGGTGTCAGTAGTTTTCTGGTCCATCTGATGATGTCACAGAAGGATCTGTTCAGGCCTCTTCCTGCCATAGGAAATTCCTTCTGTGGCGTCATACTGCCCTTCTCTGGTGTTTTCACTACGCGCAGGTCTCTGGCAAACCCTCAGTCTGTAAGCTCATTATGTGTGTTGAATTAGAAACTCATCTATCCCAATACAACCTTGTCTTAAAACGTTATATCCTTAATGTATTCAAGAAGTAAAACCACAATTTTAGGTCCCGAAAATCAGGACTTCAAAATTCAAATGCTGGGTGTTCCATCTTGATGCCTAACAAACTCTGAGCAGATACTGACTTACCCACTGATATCCTTTCCACTTTTTCTTTATCCAAACTCATTACCAAGTATGTATTCTGGAATAAGCAGAAGAACCTAGATTGAAGCAGATCCCAGTCTTGGTGAGGCTGATGCTGTCTATGGAACTTGGTGGTCATGAAAATGATCACTTCTTACCAAAACTGGACCCATTATTGAAGCATCCACATGGCTCTGTTGATTGTCTGCCTTTAAAGATATTTGTGCTTTCCCTGGCAACCAGAGTGGGATTCCTTAGGAGCCATCATAAACACCACATTGAATGAACTCTATTAATGTCACTTCCGGTCCCCCAGGGAAGCACCACACTTCATTGCATTTTCTGTAGCAAAGCCGATCAGGGCACACCAAACAATTACTTTGATCCCAGGAGAACCTTAAAACAGATTTCATTTGAGAAGTTTCTTGAACATTAATAACCAGGAAACAAAATAATTGTCAGAGATCTGTTTTGGAAAGGAAATTGCGCTGTTCTAAGAACTCAGCAGAAGCAGTTGGAAAGAGGAAGAGAAAGAATGAATGAACTATGGTATGCTGTCCTAAACACAAGGGCAGGATGTTTTCAAGTTAGAATTTCAGTTCTGATTGCATCATCTCTAAACTCAATGGCCTGGGGAAAACAAAGAAGACAGGGCAAGCAGCACTTGCCACAGAAGTGGTCAAGATAATATCGCTGTCACAATGGAAGCTTTGTGTAATCTGTGAGATGTAAAATTATTTCTGATTGCCATATAATCAGGGGGAGTAAGGACAATGGCCAACATTCACATAAGTGCTTGTCCATCATCTCCAGGCTTCAGCTGGATGATGAGGGGCCTGGTAGCCAAAGCAGTCCTTGGAGAATATTAAGTCCAGGCAGCAATAGAGCACATTTGAGAAGCAATCTCTCTCCCAGCATCACCGTGGCCCTTTAAGTAATTCAGCCTTCGCTGTTCGTGTACAGTTGCCAAAAAGCAAATGAATTGCCTGATTTTAAAGACATTTGTTGCCTCATTTTTTTTTGTTTGGCAGTCATGATAATCCCCCTATTCTCCTTATAATCAGGTCCCAAAGAATGTCATGCCTGTGCACTAGCAATTTCAAATAAGCAAAGCATGGTTTTCAAGTGACCAGCCTGCTTTACTCTGCTTGCAGGTTGTCCCAGGGGGACGTATGGAACTGCCTGTTCTTTGGAATGTCAGTGTGTGAAGGAGAACACCCTTGAAGGCAGTGCCAAAAATGGTAGTTGCACCTGCAAATCCGGTTACCAAGGAAACAGATGCCAGGAAGGTACAATCCAATGATGGATTTTTGGGCTTCTCTAATAATAAATGATCAGTCTTTCTTCGGCATGTGTTATTAATGAGGTAATCCACACCAGTGTCCTCGGAGGTGGGGATGTTTTATTGATCCTCCTTTGCAGGTGAAGAAACTGAGATGGGGGCAGGCAATACAATTATTGAACCTTGTCTTCTTGGCCACTGCGGTTAGCAGTCCCTTTTTCAGCCTGAGCAATGGAGAAAAGGATCACACTGGTTAAAATTAAATCTGAAAACAATTTAAGGTAGACAACATTGACGCATCAACCAGGGACCTGCTCTCTTCCAGAATAAAAGACCACATTCCGTCATATAAAAAAACCAATCATGCAAATACATTTATTAACAGTTCCTTAACCATGAAGAATTTAAATATGGATACCAGTACTGTCATTTGTCAACTATACAGATGTTACACAGTCTTTAGACCAATCTATATGCAGTGAGCTATGATGCCAATCATAAAGAAAGTGTAGACATGTTGCAGTCGCATGAAAAAATTGAAGAAATGGTGTCAGGAATGCCATCCCTGGCTTGTAGACTCTGGGATGCTCATGGCTTTGGTGTTTGCTCGCTTGTCACTGAATGTCATTCATGCCGCTTTTTAAGAATGCGCCTTGCACTTTCCTTGGAGGGTTTTTTTTTTCTGCTCTATAGTATTTCTCATCTTCTGCTCTACCTTGTTCACCTATTACTGTTGTATTTGATATGTGTGATTATTCTCTTGATAGAATCTGGGTTCCACATGGACAGGCTCTCTGTTTTGTTTTCTTGTGTATTCACTTACTCCTGCGACCACTAGTCAGTAAATCTTTTCTTAAATCAACTTGTAGTATGTAAGATCATGCTTATCATTTATTTTCTTTATTAAGAACTAAGGATTCTTATTTAAGAAAAGTTCTTTCCCAAGAACTGTACAGCTAGGGCAAACCACATGATCAGGACTAACGGTTAGTCCTCACATCCTTTGCAACCAAAAGAGGCTACTGGGCTCTGATGGAAGACAGCACAGTGTTGAATCTGCTCACAGAAGCCAGAGAATTGAAACTTGTCTTAGAATCCCTTATGCACTGGTTTAGGGAAGGACGTCATACTGTTCTGCAACTAGAAACCTTATATGCTTATGAGCCAGCCCAGTGGGCTATTGTGCTGGCTGCATTAACTACCTAAGCAATGAAGAAAAGAACTTGAGGAAACGGAAGTCCAATCTCAAGCAAATGTATTTAATATGACACAAGAATAGGTCTCCTGTTGCTCAATATCTGCCCTGATTTTAAGCCTGATGTTAGCATTCTCTTCGTGTCCCTACTGAGATGGCGTGTTCTGGAAGACAACGCACAAGGATATAATACTATGTACACACACCTGGGTAAATTTAATTTATTCTGACAACATTTCCTTAAAGCAGCTGCTGAATATACTTTATTGGAAAAGGCTTCTGAGATCCCTACTGTGAAAGAAAATGAGTTGAAAGTATATGTAAATCAGCAAAATACAGAGGTCACCATAATCTCCAGAAAACATATTATTTTTCAATCAGATAGCTTTGTCCAATCCTGATAGTTTTGTCTAACCACAAAATGAAATTATGAATAAGAGTGGAGCATGTGGGTGACCTCACCATGATTGGCAGCTGAAATTAAGGCAAAGAGAGCACTTGTAGAGTCGAGCATGGTGAAAACCGGCCCCGTTGGTTTTCTGTGTCTCAAGCCCTGGGGTGACCCCAATGCTCCCAGGGCCAGACACAGTTTAGGAATCCTACCTCCAGGTCTGTGGCAGAACTGCAGTGAATAGTCAGTTAAGGATTGTTTCACTGGTATTGGGGAGCAGCACCCTGAACAATCAACACTAACCTCAGTTAGCTTCTCAGCAGCGGCTTCTCTAAACAGCAAAGTGACTTTCTTCCAGCAACCTGTGACAGAGCGGAGAAAAACACTTAAAAGCTGCCTACGTATCCTGGGTAAAAGTTTGTATCATGGGTATTTGGAACCCCAAGTACAGGCAGATTCTTAAATGTGGGTGACCCAGTGGTCCAGTGACCCCCATAAGCCCATTCTATGAAGGCTGTGCAGCCCCTGTGCCATTACAGGGAAAGCAAATCTGGATTTAAATCGTTCCATTGCAGGCAAACTCAAAATTCAAAATTTAAAACCACAGTGGGTCTCTCAGAGCACAAGCATTTTCTTGAGTGCCTCTGAATGGTTGAGCGTCACGTAGTGTGATAGGCGCACTAGATCCCCAAACTGAAAGTGCAGGATTCAATTTCAACTTTGCTGCCTACAGCTTTATAACAGCAGAGGCACCACCTCTCCAAGCCTTATTTGCTACAGGGTGAAGTTGTGATTGGCTGGGTTTTTTTTTAATATGATGTAATTATATGAGGATATAGCTGCAGATCTGGTCTGAAACCTCAGAAAATGTGGTGATTCTGCTATTCAGACACTCTGCCCAGCACAAGACACACATCGCAGATGGGCAGAGTGCACTATAACTTTCAATCATTGTCAAGCGTGTAAGGAAGTTTCACTGTTATCATAAGATAACTTGTCCCCTGTTTCTACTTGCAGGGTTTAGACAGTGGATCATACACTGTCTCTAAAGGGTCTGTGTGCCGGTAGTATCTACTGCTTGTCATTTTCCATCAGTAGTTCAAGGGACATTCAACAGAACAGCGCGCAGTTTCTCTTTAGCCACCTTAGACACTGTATGCCATAAAAAACACAAACCGCAGAGCCCTGCCTTGGCTAGGCTTAGAGAAGGAAGCAATGAAAAGGAAATAGATGTGCAGCTAGCATTTGGGGGTGTTCTTCTGGAATGCTTTTCACAAATTACACTCCCGTCTCATGCTTGTTCTGTTCAAGTGCCTCCAAAGATAAATCAAAATGGATTTCATTGTTACTGCCTGAAACCACACACACACACACACACACACACACACACTTTCAGCAAAGGAAAAAGAGAAAAGAAAAACGGCAATTACTATATCTGTGTTTCCAAAGTGATAGACACAACATTGTGTTGATTTCTTTCAGGAATGCTTTTGGAGGAGCTATAAATCTTCAGAGGCTAGCGAACACTTTTTCTTTTTGCAACCCCCCCCACAAACACACATACAATTTGCCATCTCTCTTAGGCGACAGTGAACGTGAAATCTGGAGCCATCTTTCTTTTCGTTTGTATTTTACAAGCTTACCCTGATGGGCTCTGGGGACCAGAATGCCAGTTTTCCTGTGGACTCTGTGAAAATGGAGGTCATTGCAATGGAGAGTCTGGAAGCTGCGACTGTGCCCCTGGTTACACAGGAAAATCCTGTGCCATGTGTAAGTAATAAACCCAGACAGGATGAAGAGTAAAGTCAACAAATTGTTAGCTATATAAAGGCGTTGTCTATTGCACTGCTGCCCATTATACTGCTAGAGACTAGTTGACTAACTGTTGTTGAAACATTCCCAGGATTTGGTAACTTTAAAGGATGGTTTATTGTTTTTCTAAGTTCTGTGGGCTGATGAGGCTGCTCTTCTCTGGGTCACTGGTGTCACTCAGATAGCTCTTTCAGATCTCTGTTTCCATCCTGTACATTTCTGTGTGGCATGCCTCAAGATCTGCCCTGGTTCCACAGCACAGCAGCGTCAGAATAGCTTTCCAAGAAGAAGTCTCCAGAATTAACAAGAGTGGGCCAAAACCTAGTCTCAGAAGACAGCCATTGCCATTGCTACCTCTTTCTGTTGGTTATGATGCATCCTAAGGCAAGGCAGATTTGGTGAGGTAGTCAAAGAGATTCTACTCTCTGTTTGGGAGAGTTGCAAAGTTTCACGGCCAAAGACCAGCAAGGCAGGAGATACAGTGACTGCCACTGTGGAAACCAATGTCACATATTTAGAGGTTTTTTTCAAAAGGCACTTTAAGAGATTTTAGACTAGAATTACCATTTCTGCAGGAATAAAGGAGATTGACAAGAGCTAAAAAAGAAAGGATAAACTAAATTGAAGCTGCTTGAGAAAGTCAGTGGACCACTGCCTCCCTTGTTCCCTGCAGGTGATGGTGTTCCTGGAGTCATGGGCCAAGCCCGTTTGCACTATCTGCTCTGCTCTGCACACAGGAAGCACGCCTCTCTCTGTAAAGCTATGGGCAGCTGTGGGTTTTGACAGTCTATTATTTCCTGAGAGGGAATAGTGATGTGAATTAGCATCCCATGCTTAGGACTTTGTGCAACTGGAAGTGAACACCCCGAGGTTGGCATTGAGTAGCAGGCCAATCATCTAGTTATTTGGGGGAATACACTGTAGCCCCCAAGGATAACCCTCAATCGAAAGGGGCAGGGCAAGGTCTTTGTCTGGCAAGTTTCAGTTATAATGAGGTAGTTTTTATTTCAAGACCATCCTCCTAGCTTTGTTGACCATTATTTCAGTAAAGAAGTTTGCCAGAATAACATCAAGCATACTAACATACTTGTTTGCTTTAGGGGAAGGTGTGGGAGGGGCTGGACTTAAAGGTAAGAATTTACATATTCAAAAGGTAGCTGCTTTTTATTTGCTGTTTCCACAGTGAAGTGGCATTTCCCCTCATCTAACTCAACCTTAATGGAGTAATTGTTAAGCAGAGGGTAATAAAGTTTACACTCTTTCATTTGCCAGGTGATATAAATAGATAGGTGAAAAAAAACTCTGTTGAAAAAGGCAAGCTCTTTAGTCTTTCAGATACTGATTTTAAGAGTTGCATAGCAATTCTTTCACACTGGTATTTCAATCTAGGAAATGCCTCATGATGGCCCTATGAAGTATCTGACTTAAATTTTATTAACTAGACTATAATTTATGTATTAAATTAAATAGAGAAAAATACTCCATCACTCTCAAGAGCAGTTTGGATTTTACACTGAGACACACAAACACAAATTCTATAACCACTACAACAAAAAGATGGATGAGCCTACAAGAGAGAACTCACAAAGACACTCCACACTTGCTTATCAAAGAGTGAATTTTTAAAGGCTTACACTTGAAGAAAAGCATATGGAATTTCTGTAAATACTCGAGGTGGTACTCATGGAATTGTGAAACTTTGCTACTTAGACTAATGAACTGTCAAACTGTTATAGGCTCTCAGGGATAGAGCAAAACCTTGTGTTTGTGTGTGTGTGATGTGCTGTGTGAACATATGTCTGTGGGTACTCATGGTCCTGTGCACTTTCATGTGAAGGTTGTCAGCAGTGTTGCTCAGTTACCCTTCACATTATTTTCTGAGGCAGGGTCTCTTACTGAACCTATATCCCCTCGCTTCAGCTGGGTTGGCTGGCCAGTGAATATCTGAATATATCTGAATATCTACCCCTATTACCAGCATCATTATCATTATAGATATGTACCACTTTGCTTGACTTAAAAGTAATAGTTCAAGCATTTTCCTCTGTAAATAAGTGCTGTTCTTTGACACTTTTATACACATGTAAAACATTCTGCTTCCTCTCTTTCTCCTTTCATCTTGTATTCCTCCGTCTGTGCCATGACTTTTTCCTTATATTCTCGAGTTTTTGTCTTGTGTTCCACTGAGTTTAACAAAGGTCATCTGTATAATCATGGATTTGAAACTGTCAACTAGAGACCGGTAGGCTCTGTTAAATATTTTTCTTAACCAACAAATTCTTCACTGACGTAAATAATCCCAATCAGACCAAATCAGACCGAATTAAAAGATGCCCATGTTTAATGACTGCCAGCACTTCTGGGTGGCTCCCAGGAAAACATGGAAAAGGAAAGAGGGAAAAGGGGAGACCACGTGTTCATTCTCTGGGGAACAGTTTAAATAGCCTGTTGGAGTGGTTTTGGCCTTCACTGGAGAGGGGTCACTGAATGGCAGGCTTTCTTGACCCTCCATGGGGAGGGGGGGTCACCATTTGGCAGGCTTTCTTGGGGATTCAGTTTGGACTGAGGCAACTCCCAGGGGAGGGAGCTTATGCCAGGAGCTGGGGTGAAGCCCCTTGACTAAACAATCCAGACTCTTTATATAAAGGGTGCCAGGGAACTGAGGTGATGCTTTTAACCAAAAAGGCTCATCTCTGGATACTGAACACTAGGCCTTGCCTCGCTCAGACTCTGTTAGTTGTCAATGGTTCAATAGCAAATAGAAGGGTTCTGTGAGCTCCTTCTCGTCTACAGCTGACTGCTATATCAGGTACTGGACCTGATATGTGTGGGCCCAGTACCAGTGCCCATAGATGCTGAGAGTTCATCATGGTCATGGCCTAGTCATGCTTAGACGGCATTTCACAACCCTTCTCCCTAGTTCTTAGTCATTCTGTTATTCATACCCTCTTTCACAGTGTTCCCTAGGCCTGAGTCGTATGGTATATATGACATATTTAGGGTGTAACTTCTAGAGATTCAAACTGACGTCCTCTTTACCAGTTAAACTTTCTCCCAACGTCTAATTTGAAAGATATTGGCCTTATTTATATAAGCCCCATTGTTTGGAAAATATAAATACACATATTTGAAATTTTTTTCTTTATGAAAACTTTATTTCAGTGTAAGAAAATCCTCTGGATGATGATGAGTTGGGCTGTGTGCATGTGTGTGTGTGCGTGTGTGTGTGTGTGTGTGTGTGTGTGAGAGAGA
>LOEQ01002877.1:225221-255288 GCA_001685075.1 Bramus lutescens | reverse complement strand
CCCATTATATCTAGCCTCTTCTTTGCTAACTCTCACATCTTAATTAACCCATTTATAATAATCTGCGTACCACCACGAAGAGGTGGCTTACCGAGAAAATTCTAACCCACGTCCATCTTGGGATAGAGCTTCATGCATCTGCCTCGGAGAGGAGGGTCGTGGCGTCTGCCTGACTCTGCTTTCTTTCTCCCAGGATTCTGTTCTGTCTACTCCACCCACCTAAGGGATGGCCTATCAAAAGGCCAAGTCAGTTTCTTTACTAACCAATGAAAGTAACACATAGACAGATGACCCTCCTACATCATTTCTATATTTAGATCAATAAAGATTTGGTTACCTTGTTTAATTGATTTTTAAAATAGTATGTCCTAAACATGTTTTTTTCTCCTTTCTCTCATAGATATGTGAGTGTTTATGTCTGTATGTCTGTATGTGTATGTGTATATATATATATATGTATATATGCATATGCATGTATGTATGTGTATTGTGTTTGATCATTTGCTTCTGACAGCATGCCAATGCTCTTGTTACTTTTGATGCTCTGATGGACCACTTTGTTGTTGCTGCTGATTACTGTACAAATGACTGCTCAGAAGAGGAGATGGTGCCTTTCTCCCTGGGACTAACCACCTTTTCTATACAGAATAAGTCTAGGTGGGAATGTTAAGAAACATGTTTGTGCCTCCTTCCATGTGGTCATTCTAATCGAAAATCCACGGGCTCACCAACAGGGGGTCACAAAATATTGCCTAGAATTTAGCACCTGGAATGGCTGAGTCAATAGTTCTCCATCAGCTGCAGAGCTGTCATTTCCATTAAGACTTTAATGAACAGCAGCAAGCCTTACTAATGTGCAGAACACAGACATATCACAGCCTCTGCCCAGCAAGCTGTTGCATGATTGCAGAGATGCTGGTGTTTATGAAGAGCTGGGACCTGCCCAATCTTACTTCATACATCTGGATACAGAATTCACTTTGGGTCTTGAAAACCCAAAGAAGAGACAAGAGAGGAAAAAATAAATCATGTTTGGTAAAGTCAGTGGCATGCCTGTTTCTCTAGTTACCCATGGCTTATTACTGCTATGTGTTATTTTCAGCAGTATTTATATCAGAGATCATGAGGGGCCCTTAAAGGCATGCTGATGCCTCTTAGGTAGTTTCAGGGGAAAAGCACAGTTTATAAATAATTTTGCCTCTCTATCTTACGTCTTCAGTACTCCTTTGTATAGACTTTCTTTGTTGTATGTATGTTTGCATGAAAACAGGTCATTGATGTGCCTTTGGGAGTTGCTGCTCTTCCTGACCTTTAAGCCAGAATCACAGATTTCGGGGTAGTCAACTCACAGCCAAGGAAGATATGGAAAGTGTACTGGAGAACATGACATAGAAACACAGAAAGTTCAAAGAACCAATGCAATCTTGCCAAAATCTGTTGTCTCTTTCTTTGTGAGGCATGTTTATTATGGCTTGAGGATTCCAAGTAAACTATTCAGATTGCAGTTTCATGATATAGACACAGGGGATGTTCACAGGATTACCCAACATGTGCATACTGTGCGTGGACATAAAACCTCCTTACAGAATTGGCGAAGTGTGAGGTTTTTACTCATATCATTTCATCTTCCAAGATTTTAGCATAAACGTGTTTGTGATCAAGCTTTCCTTGTTGTTTACCCCCATCCTGCGTGAAGTTAAGGAAAAGGTTGCAGTTACATTTTGGTCTCTATTTCGAATTGAGGAAGAAAGGTACTTACCAAGGCTCGCCTGGGGTATGTGTAGCTTTATTTCTGTGTTTTGTGAGCAGCGTCAGTGGCATTCTTATAGGAGTGCATTTGAGTAGCTCTTTGTCGGTGTTATTGAATCTCTCTCTGAGCAGAGGGTTATGCCTCTGCAATACATATATGAACTTGTCCTTTTAATGAATCATGAAACCATAGTTTACTATGTTCCAAGGACCACAGACAAACACATGACACAGTTCTTCCCTATCAAACTCAACGACTTACTTCTCACAATACGCTGCAGTCTCTCTTGGAAATCTGTTGAAGATGCCTACCAGGCCAGGTCTTTGAAGCCTTTGCTGGATGCAGGATGCCTTACTCCCATAGCTTTGAGTAGGACACCTCAGTTCACACTGAAAGCTCTTCCTAGGACCACTCCTAATACAGCAGCTAGCGATTACAGCCCCTCGTGGAGTATTTTCAGCTTGTGACTGATATAAATAGCACCACTTGCAATGTTCATTTTTATACATTTCATAACTGAGCTGTGCATGTCTGTTAGGTGCATGCCTAATTGTAAAATCCCTGCCTCATATGCCTTAAAGACATTTACAACTATTAAGATGTCGAAAAAAGGCTTTCCATAGTACCTCAGAAATGTACACTCTCATTACCAAGACTTCCTTGGTCCTACCCTTGATATTATATAATTTTCACGTTAATCAGTCCGGGGATATGAGTGTTAATAAACATATCTCATTGTGATTTTCAGTATTCCTTGCACTTAGTTAGGTTTCCATTGCTGTGTACAAATACCATGACCAAAAGTGAGCTGGAGAAGAAAGTATTTACGTCAGTTTTCAATTCCTGACCACAGTCCCCGACTGAGAGAAGTCAGGACAAGATTTCAAGGCAAGAAGTTGAAACAGAGAACCATGGAGTAGTTCTGGTTTCTGGATCGCTTCCCATGACTTGCTCAACCTGGACTACCTGCCTCCAAGTGGCCCTGCCCACAGTGAATTGAGTTCTCCTAGATCAATCATTAACTAAACACATGCTTTGAAGTTTAATCTGTTAGGACAATTTCCCAACTGAGGTTTCCCTTTCTCAAACGACATTAGCTTATGTTGAGTTGACACAAACTAAGTGTCCAGAAGGAGTTCATAATAGCATTTACCTTATTTAGATTATCTTTAATTGCTATTGCATTGCACTAATTTTTAAGTGAGGCATGTGACGTTTGGAGTTGGTCTCTAGCTGTTCTTCCCATGTTCCAGCCATGGTCCGCTGTGGGATGTGCTTGTTACAGAGAGCTCCAATGCCACCATGGCACAATTTTCACTTGGTTAATGATATCATTTGATAAACAGAGGCTTGTACTTATAAAATGGTCTAATGTATCAGTTTTTTATGTATTTAAAGTTTTTAATCTTTGTTAAGAACCTTTCATTACATTGTCTTTCTAGAAGTTTCATGACTTTACATTTCACATTTAAGTTTATGAGCTATCTAACAATGTACACAGAGGATGACAAGCCTCCCATAAGAGGGTTTATAATAGGAATTCAAATGAGATTTTACAGTCAATGTAATATGCCATATTACGACATAAATTGTGCAAACTTATATGATTATATTAATATATGCATAAAACATGATAGCATCCAATATTCATTATAATAAACCATACATTTTAAACACATATACTCTTTTTGAAATCTGAGAATAGAACTTAAACTGATATTTATGGATGAACTTCACAAAATTTAGGATGAAATTTTTAAAAGTTATTGGAGGGAGAATAACGTGATTTTGAAAACTAATCTATAGGCATACATAGAGCAAACACTAATCTCTCTGATAAAATGATAGGACCGTCCCTTGAGGTGGGGAGCACAGGATGAAGATCCTGCTTCTTTCCACCTTTCCCACATTGTCTTGAGGTCTCTTCAGTCCAGTCAGTCACAAAGAAGGCTGATTGGGAAGAGAGGTATAAAACTGCCACTGTTCTCCTTAAACTCTAAGAAATTTAAAAGGTTCCATAACTTAGTAAACTTGATATATAACGTTAGCAAGGTCATTGGACATCCTTTCTGTACATAGAAAAGATATCAGAAAGTAAAGAAAACGAAGTTTTGAAGACACTACTCACAATCAACTAGGGTACAGTGACTATCAAAAAATAAATTAAGGGACTGAGGAGATGACTCCATCAGTAAAAGGCTGGACATGCATGCATGCATAAGGTCCTGAGTTCAGATCCTCAATTCTCATTAAAAACTAGCTATAGCCGGCAGGCATGCTTATAACATTAACACTGTGGAGGCAGATAGAAAAGTATTCCTGAGTTTTGCTGGCCACCTGTCTAACTAAATCTGCAAGCTCCACATTCAGTGAAAGATCCCATCTCAAAAAACAATGCAGATGTTGACCAGCGTCCACATGTCCACGTGTATGTACACATTCACTTCCCACCCCCAACCAGACCTGTGCATGAGTGCAGACACACAAATAAAATAACTTAGAATCAAGATGTATAATGCTTCTAAGTTAAAAGTACAAGAAGCTAAAGATACAGAAACATATATCACAGCTATTGGAAAGTTTGATCCAAAGTGATTTATAGATCTAGCTCAAATACAACTTAAAGACTTGCAAGTTTTTGCAATCATAAAGCTTGCTGAAAATGAAAGAGAAAAGACTGAAGAAAATCTAAGGCAGTCTTGAAGGGTGAGAACGGAACGGCAGAACTTTTACTATGACAGAGAGCTGTAACATTAGCTAACATGTTATTGGACCAAACGGAGCCAGACAGACCACCAAACATAATCATCATCATCATCATCATCATCAGAAAATTGACTTATGGTAGATTTATGATGGTGCCAACAGTGAAAGATGTGTGTTGTGGTGTCTTCAAAAGATGATGAATCTGGATCCAGTGAGTAGAGTTACACACACAGAAAAAGAAATGATTCTTGAGACTTATTTGCTTGATGCACACATACCAAAACGCTTTGTTTAATTACTCAAAATAAATACCTATTCTAAATAATTAGCATGCTTTTCTCAGTTAGGGAATTATATTTTATTAGTGAAATTGGTTTTGGTTTTCTGTCTAGAAGCTAACCTCTTCACCGTATCTGATGACAGTAATTTTCTTTAATCTAAGGTTTCTGGCCTTGTTTTTCCTTGTGTTTGGTGGCAATTGTTCTTTCAGCCTTGCATTAATGATTCTAATTTGTGGTTCTTTCCTTTGTGTGTAAGATATTTTGGATCATTCTTTGAAATAGGCAGAGTATAAGTAATGAATAAATCAATCAATGAGGCAAGTTAAACTTCACTTGAATATTTGAAGCTTGACTTAATTGTCAAAAAGAATTATAGCTCATAGAGAAATCCTAGTAATTATACTTTGATAAAATTACAACTGTCCAACATCTTCTTGCTAATACATATTGCAGGTATAAATATTATATAAGATGTTCTTTAAAAGTTAACATATGTGTCAGTATTAAAAGTAACAGTATTGTATTCACACAGAGAAGAATCTACTTTTCATAAATTTCTTGTAATATATATTCAGACAATAGGTAATTTCTTCTTAAAAAAAATAGTCTGGCAATTGAACAATCTTTCTCATATGGAAGGAATATGTAGGAAATTATTGACTTTAAAGGTGGGGCGTTCAAGGCAGGAAACAAGTGTGCACCCTATTAATGGTTCTGGGTCTTCGCTGTAGAGCTGTTAGATCTATCTATATCAGACTCCCAGTTCTGACAGTAATGACTGTGTCATCTTAGACTACTTATCTATGTCTTTCTTGCAACTCAATCACTTTGGCCTTGAGAGATGGCTCAGTGGTTAAGAGCACTTGATGCTCTTCCAGAGGAACTGGGTTCAATTCACAGCACCCGCACCCGCACGGTAGCACACAGCCATATGTGACTCTAATTCTGGAGATCGAATGCCCTCTTTTGGCTTTTCAGTCACTAGGCACTCACATGGTGCACAAAATTCATGCAAACAATAAACCACACATATAAAATAAAAAATAATTAAAAGATCTCAATTCATATCATAATACCCAGCTCACAGAGACTGTTCTGTAGATACAGATATGTACATAAATGATACATGCTTTTCTGCAGAGAAGTTTTTCTAAAATTTGGTACTGTTTTTGTGACTACTTTTGACATTTGGCATTTGGACACCTATATGAAGCAGACAAATTGAATATGCAATAGCTCGGCTAGAGAGCAGGTGAAAAGCCCCGGTGATGTGGGGCAAATGAACAATTCAGAACACTGCGTGCAGACCATCATTTGTGATGGGAACCTGGGGAGTTATAACCTCTGCAATTGTGGAGGCAATTTCTCTGCTGCAATGCACTCCAGTGCTTGCAGGCTCTCATTGTTCCTGTTGCACCTAACTCACATGTCAATAACATGCAGCACACGCTACCTATAATACCACAGCAGTTTAGTTACCTTCTCAAAATGACATCATACTAGTGTCTCTAATTGATGTTGGAGAGGATGACTTTAGGCCTCGGGTCTTATATTTTACCAGGTGAGTACATTTTCCTCAAGAGATCCCAGAGAGAGTTTTGCCATGTGGACTCAAAATACCCAGAAGAAATCTTTGATCCAAACTGCAAATTTGGTAAAAAGAATCTGAACCAGATGTCTGCACTAGTGTGGGAAATCTGCATGTATTCACAGGCAGGGATGAGGACATTTTATGTCCCTCACTTTGGTTGAGCCTGGATGTTAGCACCTTTAGGTCCCATCATCTTGAGAAAAAGTATACCTTGTCAGCAAATACCTTTTCTTTTTATACCTGCATCCATTACATTTGATTTTACTTAGCTGTTTCCTTATTGCTAGTGATCAGACACACAGTATCATGATATAAATAAGGGACATTGTCAGGATTTTAACCTCTAGGCAAACCATCCAGTCCTGGAAAGCTTCTGTAGTACTGAGAGCTTTGCTACAGGACAAGGAGAGAAACGGGTGTATATTTTATTCGGATAACATCCCAAGCTCCTAAGATTTCTGTGCCTCTTCTTTTAGAATGATATAGATTGCTTTGGGGATGGGTTAGAGACCAGTAGTCACCTACTGAGTCAGAATGCATAAAGGCTACAGTCCAGCCTAAAACTTCAGTTCTGATGGGAAGACCGAGAAGACTATATAACAAACACATTAACATGTTCAGTCTCTTTGTTTGTAAGAAGGGTGGAGACATGAAAATAACCGAATTAACAATGCTAGCAAAAGGTACTCCTTAACAGGACACAAACACAGAAGGGAAGCCTGCTAAGGGAGCTGCTAAGCTGAAGCGGCGCTCATCTTGGCGTTTCTTTGCTCCATAGCTTATGCACAGAAAGATCTGTTGCTTGTGCCTGTGATCTGTTCTCACACTATAAAACAGTACAGGGAGATGCCTTCCTCAGCACTGTAAGCACGTCGAAGGCTCCGACTAAAACTTCCCGAAGGTGACCATAGTTTGTCATTTTTACTTTATGGACCATTGATTGTTATCAGAATCCCAGACACATAGCTTTCAGAATCATCTCTTCATTTATCAGGGCTTCAGAGCCGGAGGCCGATGCCCTGAGACTGTCACTCATGTGATTACACTGCCACCGTGTGGTTTAAGGAGCTCTCTCATTAAAACATGGCCTCCTAAGCAAAAAGACAATTTTTAAAAATCCTAGCTACTTTAAATGATGTTGATGTTCCTTTATCTTTGCTTACCCTTTAGACAGTTGTATGGGGCAATGAAGGTGCACAGTTGGGGAGCAGCAATGAAGGGGAGGTGGGGACAGTTAGTTCTGCACAATTCTGCACAAATCCATCTTCTACCCAGGGAGTACCTGGCACCTTTGCTAGTATACATTGGCCACCTGGCCAGCATAGTCTAGTTGTTGCCCAGAAGAATCGCAGAATTCACTATAAATATCCACAGATAGGTGTTCCTTAGGCTGACACTCCCAAATCAGAAGCAGCCACAGCATCATCCTAAGAATTCTCTAGACCTCTGGTTCTCAGCCTTCCTAATGCTGTGACCTTTTAGTGCAGTTTCTCGTGTTGTGCTGACCCTAGCCCTAAAATTGTTTTGGCGTTACTTCAAAACTGTGATTTTGCCATTGTTATGAATCATAATGTAAATATCTGTGTTTTCCAATGATTAGGTGACCTCTGTGAAAGGGTCATTTGATACCTAAAGTATTCCCTACCCACAGGTTGAGAACCATGACATTAGAGACTTGAACGTTCTTGCTGTACATCCAGTACTCAATGAAAAGCTCTGAAGAAAGAGACCAGAAATCCGGATTTCAAACGTTCTTGGGGCTGAGAAAATGCCTCAGTAGGTGAAATGTTTGCCTTGCAAGCATGAGGGTCTGAGTTCAATCCCCGGAGTCAGAGTGAAAGGGCCCGGAATGCTGGTGCACGCTAGTTAGCCCTGTGCTGGAGGGTCAAGATGGGCAGGGTTCTCGGAGCTTGCCGCCCAGCAAGGCTAGCCTCCTCAGTGACGTCCAGTCAGTGAGAGACCCTGCCTCAGAAATCAAGGTGGACAGTGTCTGTGGACTAAGATTGTCTTCTGGCCCCCATCCACATATGCACCTGCAGGCATTCACACACACACACACACACACACACACACACACACACTTTTCCATGATTCTAGTTTTCCAATCTATAAAAAACAAATCACAGTTTAATGAAGGGAACCTAAGTGTAAAATACTTGGAGGATCTGAGAATGTCAGGGAAAAAAACAAAAACAAAAACAAAAACGGGATGGTATCAATACGCAGACCTGCTAACCTGCTTCCTAACTAACTCAATGGCAACATGCAGCAAACGTGCCGGTGTCAGCAGAACTTCTGACCTCTCCGAAACGTTGAGGCAGACCTAGAGGTTTAAAGTGGAACCTTCTATTTATTGTGTGGGTTTCATTTTAAGGATATGTTGAATAAAAGGAATGGAGATTCATTGTCTGTTAAGTCTGTTCACTAAATCTGCGCTGTCCTTTTTCAGATGGACAGCTAGTAAAAGTCATAGGTAACACTGCAACACCCATTATTGGTGCAGGACTTTCTGTTGAGGCAATTTGTCTTAACATATTTTTATGTCTCTCTGCAAATATATGCTTACAAAGCATGGAAACCCAGCACCACATCACAGAGGGAAATTGTTATCCTTAGCAATGCTTGCTTTAAATGCAGCTAGAGTGAAGAATTCAAAAGCACATCACCAAAGCATCACACTGGAGCAAGAAAATGCTCCGTCTTTCTAATGTGGTGCCTTACCTACTTTTCTGTGATAAAATGAACCTCAGGAAGGAAGGAAGTGTTCTGATCACAGTTTGAGGATACGGTCCGTCGTAGTGGGGAAGGCATGGGGCAGGATGTAAAGCAGCTGGCCACATTGCGTCTGCAGACAGGAAGCAGAGGAGGATGAAAGCAATTGTTCAGATCCATTTCTCCTTTTTATTTCCACCGAGGACCTCAGATTATGGGATGCTAGAGGCAGCTAATAGAGGGTGGGTCTCCTTCCTCACAGACATGTCCAGCAATTTGTCACCTAGATGACTGTAATGCGTGACAAGTTGACCTCAGTATTAACCACTGCAGATGAAACATGCATTCACGTTTTATAATCTTACAAACACAACATACACAGCACAAAAAGTACTAAGGCTATATACAAACTTCGTATCATGGTGCCTATTCTTAGTGACATATAAAATACTAAATTGAAAACAGCAAATTCTACAAATGAAAGTACTAAACCCAGGCATAAATTTAAGGTACTTATTTTTAGCAAAGCATCATTAATTATTTTTTCTTCCTAACTTTGATAGAAATGGTTAGTAAATAGCTGGTGTATTGATAGAAAGAGTATCCCTCAAGTGATTTTCTTTGCTAAGCCTATTTTCCATGACTGGCCCTCACTATTCTGGCTGCATTCAGGATTCAAAGAAGCTGTCTCCCTGCGTTCCCACATGTAGGTTAGCTGGAAGGCCTTTAGGAACAAATCAACTGTAGATCCATTCTTAGTTTTCTCTGTGAGTTCTTTTATTTTTCTTGTAAATTTCCAGGGAGGTGTTCTGCCACTGAGCCACACTCAGATCTCTTATACATTTGTAGAGATTTCTGTCATCTTACAAAGTAAGAGGGTTTTTTTTTAAATGACATTTCCACACACCCTTGGTTTTGTATTTTGTCTGGCCCTGACCCTTTTCCGCTCCCTATGCCTGCTCACGCTGTCCACACACAGTCTCCTCTTTCAAGGTCAGCAGCAGGTGCTCTGTTACAGTTCTCACGCTCCTCTCTTGGGTCTCCTTTCATCTCAACTGTACATATCACTTCCACTTAAATACAAACATATAAAATAGAAGCTAAGATCGATATATGAGCGAGAACATGCTGTGTCTATCTTTCTCTAGCATTCTTGAGCATTTTCCCAGAGGACCCTATATCCCTCCACAGAGATACTTGCTCATCCATGTTATTTGC
Organism: Bramus lutescens; assembly: GCA_001685075.1. Taxonomy (NCBI): domain Eukaryota; kingdom Metazoa; phylum Chordata; class Mammalia; order Rodentia; family Cricetidae; genus Bramus; species Bramus lutescens. The sequence continues at coordinate 245,030 of LOEQ01002877.1, read as the reverse complement.
TGTTCTAATTGTAAGAGCTAATAAATGGAGTCAGTACAAGTGTCCATTAACTGATAGATGCAAAATGGAAATGTCGTACACATATGCCATGCAATTTCATTAGGTCATAATGAAAAAAATGAAATTATCAGGAAAATTAATGGAGCTGGACTATTCTATTTTATTCTATGACAAAAGGCAGGGTCTTTATGGCTTTCTTCTAAAACTAATAAAAATCCATGTGGCTGCACTGTTCACTTATCTTTGAGGTGATGTGATGAGAGAGATCACTGGCTTAAGTTCCCATACTCACATAGAGCCAAATATGATTCTGGCCACCAGGGGGCCCATCCAATTCTCTGTGCAACTGAGGTTTGAGGGATGCTTCATACAGGCTGTCAAATGTAAGGGAAAGACCTGATCAAAGTATCTTATCCTGTAATTTGCCATTGTGTTTGTGGCCCTGCATGAGAATATTTCATTTTTCTTCTTAATGCACCTGATTTTCAGAATTGTTTCATGAAATTACATAGTTATTTTGGTAGGGATAAACCCAGCAGGATTCCCTTATCTGGTGGCACTGGGACAGGAGGCAGCTTGGTGGAGTCTTGCACGTAGTTCCTTTCCAAGAAGAGGCCAGACACCAGAAAATCCAAAGAAGCAACCAAAATAGTAGCCGTGGTGTCTCACCTCCTTCTGGTACTAAGACCCTATTGTGAAAATAAAAAGTGGACCAAAAATCTGGGGAGAGAGCTCAATGATCCTTCATCTATTTAGTATTCATAAAGTTCTACATTGGGGGGGGGTAGAAGAGAGGGAGAGAGAGAGACAGAGAGGAGAGAGAGAAACAGAGAGAGATAGAGAGAGAAACACAGGGAGAGAGACACACACACAGAGAGAGGAGAGAGAAATGGAGGGAGGGAGAAACAGGGAGAGAGGGGGTAGGAGAGAGGGAGAGAGAGAGGAGAAAGAAACAGAGAGAGATAAAGAGAGAAACAGAGAGAGAGGAGAGAGAGGGGAGAGAGAGGGAGACAGAGAGAAAAACAGAGAGAGAGAGAGAGAGAGAGAGAGAGAGAGCATTTCGTGGCATTCACTGGGTATAAAATAGTGCTCAAGGTCCACAAGTGCAAAGGACACAGAGAAGTCTGTCCCAAGGGACCACGAATGGCAGCATATAAAGGTGACGTTTGTACTGAGTCTCCTGAGATTAATATCCTCTTATCTGGTGAATTTTTAAAAGAAGATGATTGGATAAGGAGTCCTAGAGAAGCTCTACAATAGTTTCTCTTTATCCAAAGTGAATAAGGCCTGAGATCTTCAGTTAAAGCCTGCACGTGTAGAGACTACCAAACCCTATATATGTATATACATATCCATGATATAGCATAGTTCATGTGTGTACACAATAGGAAGTTAACAATAATAATGAAAACAAGCTGGAGTATTAATATACTGTATGAAACCTTATTCTTACTTTTAATTCCAAACATGTTTCATTTACTATCTCAGACCAAGGCTGGCAGGAGGGTAGCATAGACCACAGAAAACAAAACTTCAGATACTGGTGTACTAATGTAGCTTATTATTTGTGGCTAGAGTATGTCAGCTTATTTATTTGAAGCCTAATAGCTGGCCACTGTAGTGAACTCAATGAACTATTATTCAAATTCAATAGGAAATGAGCATGAGGTGGACCTGTGGCTCTGTGGAGCGGTGTTTTCCTATCATAATCAAAGTACTGGTGCGATCTCTTGTCAAAATGCAAAACAAGTAAAACACTGCAGAATGATTTGTGTGCACATCAGTGGGACAGTGTGGGTGTTTGAATAAATCAGACGGGAAAGACTGGCCAGGGACAAAGATCTTCAAACCAACACCAAAAATGCTGCTTAGACATAGAGCAATGGAGCTTGTGCACCAAGTCATACTTAGAGAGTGCTCTTGAACCTGGAGCACGGAATGCTGAATCAGAATCGCATGGGATTGAGCCAAGAAACCAGCCCCATCTGAGCTCCGAGAAAACATTCCTTTAGCCTTTCAAGTTTTAAAACATTTTCAGGACTCTCAGAATTTTAGAGGATGTTTCTAAAGCAAGCAAACAAAACTGCCCAAATTCTCCCTAGGAAAAATGTGTCTTCACAGTCATTTCTGCTAACTCTTGCCGAGGGGTCTGAGACTTGTGGTCTCAGACTAGTAACCGCGGAAATGAAGCTGGCTAACAACTAATTTAAACAACGCTAGATGAGCACCGCCAGCAATAGGAATGTAGCCAGCAGGACTTTTAGACAAAGTTGCGGAATACATACAATCCCTCCTGAGCAGTTTTATTCAGGACCACCCTAATCTCAGTGTTTGCTGTGAAAGTGACGTACCCACACTCACAAAGAAGAATTCATGCTGCCAGCCAGGTATTTTCTAGGTCATTTCCACCCTAAGTAAAGCATTTATTGAAAATTTGGAAAGTTTCAAAAGCTGAAACAAAGTATTCTATGACCATTCAGAAACTGATACATATATATATATATATANTATATATATAATGTTTTGCCCTGTTTCAAATAACAAATGAAGCTTCTAACTTCTGGCATTCTGGAATGTATGAGTTAACTTCTTAACTGTTTATGTACTTAATGTTCCACAAATTTAGATTGCATCTAAAAATGTTGCTATCTACCTGATAATCTAGTGTTGGGGAACCAGGGAATGGTTCTGTCTCCACAAAGACTGAGGGTGGGTTCGGTATCTGCAAATAACAACTGAAATGGCTCTTGCTGGGGATGGGTCACGTGAAACAAGATAAAGCCTATGAAAACAGCGCTTCAGGAAAGTCATGGCTGAACTCTAAGGACCTAGATTGCTTAATGCAAACATTGTGTGTGACTCCGTCGATCAGGGGCAGCTTTCCTCGCAGTCAATGAATGCACGTCTGTTGACATGAAACCAATGTGGAAGGAGTTCTGAGTTCACAGTTAGTTATCTGTGCTGTGCCTGGGGCACACATCACTGAACTTAGCCCAGCTCTGGAGCAGTGTCAGGAAACAGGTGACACAGTTGACCTGACAATGAAGGACGGTGTTTGGGAAGCTACGGTTTGAGAAATTACTTAGGGACTCAGTGTGTTAGACAGCAAAGAGCAAACGATATATTCAGTTCACAAGCTGGACTGTTATTCTACATGCTTATAATCACTAGTTTACAAATAGTTTCACTTTGGGATGGCAACTGATAACTTGGGTTTTTGCTCAACACTGCTTTGGAAACCATGTTGTACTGACTAATGTTGGCTGCGCCCATCTCCTATGAGTGAAAAGTTAAGTTGTGTGAATGGCCAGGATACCAGCTTTTCATTCTCCCAAGAGAAGGACTGACTATAAGCCGTTTTCCTGCCAGCACAGCGTTTCAGCACTTAGCTTTCTACACATCTCCTTGTACAAAGGAGGCAAGGTTTCTTTATGGTTGCATTAATGAGCCCACTTGTTGGGTGAAAGACTATGATATTTTCCATTGGCCTTGTTAAATAATACCAAATTACTCCCCAAAGTTACCAAACCAGTTATTTGGACATTAAATATATATTGCTTCATTGTCTCAATTTGTGTTGGGTTCTAAAGGAAATATGTCTAATTTTCTGACCACTGTAACATTTTATATCTTTTCAAAGATTCCCTTCCAATATACTTAATTCCATGGGTTGCTAATTAATAGTCTATGCTTTCTATATGCCAAGTGCTAATCTTGAAATCAGTTGGATTCTACCCATGAACAAATCAGAGAGCCCCATGTTATTAGTTCTTATGTTCTACCTAGAATAAGCACATGACAAACAAGAAACATATCAAGTACATTAGAGCCTGCTGGGAGCTAACGGCCATCGGAAATGGACAAAGTAGAAGGGACTACAGACGACAATAGGTGGCATCAGGCACGCAGAGCAGACGCCACACTTCACTTAGTAAGCAGACTAGTTAAGGCAGGCATTGTTGAAAAGGCAAAATGGGAGTCACAGGGAGAGATTAAGAACACGAGCCAGGGCCAGCAGTAGGGCCCGAGCAAAGATGTTTATGGAGATGAAATCAGAGAAGTTGAGGCAGGACCTGTTCTGGGGACTTGGTGGGGTACTGTGAAACAGACATACACCGAGTGAAATGGGTTGGGGTGCAAAGGGGATCTAAGCAGAGGACGGGACAATGTTATGGCATTATTGCTCCCACGAGCTGCATAGGTAGGAGCAGTGGCTTCTTGGCAATGACCACCTTGGCTAAGTCTGTCTTTTGAGAGTGCTGGTTACAGCAATTAGAAGGCTGGGAACAGTGCCTGGATGAACAGTCAGGCTTGCCCCTTGGATATGCAGGATGAGCTCTGGTCATGAGTTTTCTATATTTCCTTTGGGCCCCGCTACTCGCCCACCTTTGTTCTCTGTGCCTTAGCTGACTCAGTTGCCTCTCAAAACTAAAACAGCCCCTTTGGCCAGGTCTCTGCAGGCTCTGGCCCAGCTGTCATGTGAGCCCCGTCCTTGATGCCTGACGACATGAGGACGGGTAAGTCTTGTCTTCTTCATTTTGCAGAAGTCGGATAGAAACCAGATCTCTCCTGGCTCCTGAGGGTTTCATTACACTCTGGTGCCTACCCTGTGGTGGTGGTGGGGCTGTCGGTGAAGATTGAAACACGCTTGAACCAGACACCTCTGAGAACTGCAGAAGGCCGAGCTAAGCATTCTTAGAGTAGCGGCTATTGAAGTGTTGAGGATTCTCTTACCTTCCTGGCTAGTGAGGAGAACTACTGTCCTCCTTTCCTACTTGGCTTGATAAGTTAAACAAAATGTATGAAATGAGTTATGGGTCTCCAAAATACTTTTCTTAACTGTGAGTTTTAATTTGATATAGTAAACTAACAAGGTAACTTAACACCCCAAACTAGCAGAAATGGATAAAGAGTCCTCGTAGTCTAAGAAATTTGAAATTTAGGAAGGAAAGTAATTTCTACCACAATGAATTTTTAATCTAAGAAATCTGTGTATCTGTGTGTATGGGGTGTGTGTGTGTGTGTGTGTGTGTGTGTGTGAATATTCACATGTGTATGTGTGCATGTGCTCATGTGTGTGTTCAAGTGGAGACCTGAAGTTGGTGTTGGGAGCTTTCCTCAGTTGATCCCCGTGCTATTCACTGAAGCAAGGCCTCTCACGTGAATCTAGAGCTACCCTAGCTGGCCAGTTCATGCTGGGGATTGCTGACCTCTTCCTTCTGAAATTTGGAGTAATTTGTGGGCTGCTATGCTCACCTGCCATTTAAAGACTCTGGGGGTCCACTGAGTGACCTCCCCAGCTCCCTGTGGGTTTTTAGTGGCAAGCAACTTTATTCTAACTGGTTTAAGAAGATTCCATGTGCTGGTAGGCCTGTTCTCTCCAGACATTCTTGTATCCATCTCCATTTGAAGGTAACACACACGGTACAAGCCCCACATGAGTTTATCATCTGGAAAATGAAGGCAACAGCTTGAATCTCAAAATTCAGGATTGTTCAAATGCACCCTAAGTTCAATGGCAACTATTACTTTTTTTTTACAACCATGTAAAGTACAGTGATAGGAGTTATCATTTCCTGGGCCTTGGGGTTCAGGGTAGTTATGTTTCGCCTGTAGGTACAGTTTGCTTGAACAAGGTCAAAATAAATTATTTCAACACTCAGTTCTGACACATCAGTGAATGTATCACTGTGTGCTGTGAATTATCTACATCCGTGTGTCTGCAACAGGGAACCCAAGCAATCTGCTCCGAGTCAGCCCTACAGCTTTGTCTGCATGGGCAATTTCAATTTCACCTCAGTTGCATGAACCGAAGGAATCTAGAGATTCAAACGCTGTGAATTTGTGACCACGTCTTGTGGAAATAGCATTTCGTTTTTGATGATCATTCATTGCAACCAGAGCAAGGCAGGGCAGATGAGCTAAATTTGCTAAAAATCCTGTGTTTCTCTGCAAGTATAAATTCATCTATTAGAAAACTCAAGAAGAGAACATGTACATCCTAATATTCAGCCCCTCAGGCAGGCACAGCCTAATAAAGACACACACAGAATTAGCTATGTTATTAGACTATGACTGGTCTGGAAACTTATTTACATTGTCTCTATTTCCTAGGCTAATGTAACAAAATTTCTTCTTCTTGACCTTGGAAGTTCAACTGGAAGTAGGTAGGGGCCTTTCTCACTCACTAACACATCGGCACAGGAATACAAACCAGGGTTACTGTGTAAATTTTTCAATAGATTTTCTTTTGCCTCTGTAAAAGCATGAGTTCATTCATTCAAGAGTGTAAAGGGTTAAGTTCCAAGTTCCTAGCACAGCCTTATCCCTTGACACTCCCTCCCCCTTTCACCATGAAAATATGCTCATGTGAAGTGAATTCTGAAACCGAATCTGCTGAACATGCCCTGCATTTGGTACCAGATTTGTATGGCGACATTCAAACTTCTGCCATGGCCATTGCAATGTAAATAGGAAATTCTAAATGTGATTTGAATTGCCCTTTGGGGAGTTTTGCAATGAGAGACGGTACATTTCCAAGGTAGCCAATAGTTAATAGAGAGCAAAGCTCCCTCCGCTGTGGGCTTGGAGACTGTTCTGCATCAGGGAGCAAGTTGACAGGAAGCTCTGCACGCCTTCAGCTGGACTGAAAAAAATTGGCAGTTGACATGGCCATATATAGTTCTGAAATATTTGTTCTCTTTGGAAATGTTTTAGATCAGACCATGAACACCAGCACCTTCATTACTCGGGGAAACAATTCCATTTTGAGGTGGCAAAGGCCTCCGTGCATTCCAGTTTAGAGACTTGTGTGACCATTACTGTTGTCTATTAGCAAGGGGCTTGTGTGATTTTTAAGTGCCAGCCCTTGCCAGATCTGGGCTAGAAAATAGGCTTGCACAGCAAAGAATTCACTAGGTGTTGAGAATGCATCACGACTTCAAAGTTGCCAAGATGTTCCCAGGACTTATACACTAAGACATACAGTCGGTGACTGGATTGTGTGTATGACTGTGATGCTGCCTAATATAAAATTTGAGTTGGTTCTATCCACGTATGAACAAATGGCAAAGTTTAGGCTTTCCCAGAACGTGGGGAAAAGCAGTTTTCAGGAAAAGGCATTGCTAAAGTTGCCCACTAGAGGGCAGAGGCTTTCCTCACTCATTGTGAGTTTGGATCAAAGTTTAAAAAGAAACCTTATTTTTATTATATCATATAGACACACTTATATTGCAAAGATATTGTAAGAAAAATAATGAGAAATGTCTTAAATGATCTTTCCATGATTGTGTGCTATAAAGAGAAGCTTCTCTAGGTTTTCTCGTCCCAAGCCCCAGACACAGCATCACCCCCCACATGTGAGCACAGTACACTTCCACGTAATTGTAATCGTGCCAAACCCTCTCCAAGCTGCTTATCATTCATTAAACTGTGCCTACACATGTTATATCGGTCTACCAATATGCCTTCCCCACTGTCTACTGAATGTCTCTGAGGTGATTTGCTTCAGAAACCAGCTACACATTACATTCAGGTCTTGCTCAGTGTTTTTCTATACTGAATAGCACAGCAATGAATATTGTCATAGATTTCTTATAACTATATTTGTAAATTAAATTCCCTGCACTCAGAGTTGAAAGGTTTGTTAACTAAAATTTATTATATTAGCTATAATTAATTAGTAACTATAACCATCATTATAAATTGTGCCTGTGCTCCAAACAGAAAGTCTCACCAGTTTGCACACACAATAGGTGTGTGAGGTTGGGCCTGTGAGGCCTGACCTTGATAAACATGGGGCATGTAAAACTATCATTATCCCAGTTCTAAAGGTTCCTCAGCCTATAAAAATAACAACTACAGAACTTGCTATTCGGGATAATCTTGTTAACTTACAAAAAGAAATGTTTTACAAATTTTGCCGGGACACAAGTAGGCTCACAAAAATTCTTCATTAGGTAAATAAATGTGACCTACACAAGCCAGTGATAACACACCCACTTGGACACCTAAAAAAATTGCTTACTACATTCCCTAACACCTTCATGTCATCTAGATGTTCCTGTTTATTGTGAAACCCTAAATCAAAATGGTGAGACACCACTGCAGCTTACAGATGAGATGATGCTTTGGGCTTCCATTTGATTATCAATTTAACATGCCTCAAATCTCAGTTTCACTTACCTTTTTTGGCCTCTTTCTCCCTTTCTCCAAAGAGGCTGTCGCAGTTTCTCCATTCTTTCCTTATTCTAAAAGACACCTTTGAACTTTGAACAACAACAACAACACCAAAAATGCCTCCAATACAAATGTCAAGTATTTTACCCTATCAAAGCATTTTATTACTGGTTTAATAGCCACCCAAAGTCACAGGCTGCAAATAGCACAACAAAAGTTGTTAGGGATGCAACAGCTTCATTCATTTTTCTTTAAGGAAAACCTGCTTCTTTAGTGACAGCCATATGTATCCTACAGGAACCCAAATTAAACATCAAGATGGAACTATGCTGAAAAAATGTGGAGCAGGCAAGACTTCTCTCCTGACACCCTCCACAACCACAGTATGACTGCCATCTGGTTCCCATGGTCTCCTTCTGCCTGCCCATCACCCACTGTGTTCAGCTTTACCCTTTGCCCAGGAGTCCCCACAGAGAGGAAGATGGTCTTAGCTCACTTGCTCATTGTTGAACTAACAAAATATGAAGAGGGACGCCGAGAGACTCTAGGGAAGCTGAGAGAATGGGAAGCGGGAGCCATGCCTTTGCAGGCTGCCTTGTTGCTGGCCTCTGTGCCTTTCATGTGCAGGGTTTGCCGGACTGGATTAGCACCTCAGGGGTGTGGACAAGAGAGGAGGGTATAACATGACAGCTCAGTTCTTTTCCTCGGAATGCTTTGGTATCATTCTTCTGTTGTATTGCCACAAATACTTCATGCTATAGGACAGATTGCTTTAAATACATATTCCAACTTTTATGGGTCGAGGGATTTTGTTCACCTCTGGCTAAAGCAACCCCTTTCTCCTCTGTCCCCTACACCAAGCAGATGAGGATCAGTGCACCTTGAGTGCTTTCAAAGCTTAGGTTGTCCTTTGTTGAGTTCCAGTTTTTAGATAACTATTGAGTTTGGAGTGAAGAAACGAGAGTGTTGTTATTCAACACCAGATTCTGATCTAAGCGTAAAACACTGTTCACCAGCTTCTGGACTAAACACAGGGTATGGTTCTCTAGCTTCTAAGGCAAAAGGACTAAGGGACAGGGTACTGTTCAAAAGGAATGTGCACACAGACTCACAGTGATTTGTGGAAAACAGATTCTGTAGACATGATCAATTCCTGAGAATGACTGTTGCATAACATAGCAATTTAATAAAAAGCATACTTACACAAAACAGAAAGGAAAAAGATTCGTGTAGACAATTTTGCATTTGAACCTTCCTTATACCATAATTTTCTGTGTTGGAAGTATGATTTGGGATTACAAAATCTTGTTAGATTATGACTTCTTATTAGTTGTGTAAAACGACTCTCGGATTTGCTGCTTTAAAATTAATAAATCAGGTCTGTGGGGACAGTTTCACTAGTAAAATGCTTGCACAAACAAAAGGACCTCATTCAGATTCAAGAATCCAGGTAAGTTACAGGCCTGTAACTCCGATCCAGGAGTTACAGAGTGAAGGCATTGCAGAACCTGGGGTTTGCTGGCCTGCTGGTTTAGCTAAACTGACAAGCCACAGACTCAGTGTGAGACCCTGTCTCAAAAACAAAGTAGAGAGCCACAGAGAAAGAAGCCTGCAATGGACCTCTGGGTCTCCACATATGCATACACAGATGAGTGCATCCATTTTTCATCCTGATTGACTGAATCTCCATGAGTTGAGCTCTTGGCCAAGTGCAGTGTCCCAGCCTTCCCTGCCTGTGCTGAAGCTAGCAAAGACAACGAAGGTCAAGGGAGCGACCTGTGACCGTGCTTTAGAGACACAGGTGTGTGCACTTGCAGGTCTCTAGTGTTCACTCACTCCCCAGTTTTATTTTTCAGAGATGTTACAGTTTTAGTAGCGTGCACTCAAAGGTTGTTTTATTCTGTAATCATCTTGCAAAAGTGCTCACTTAACAGTATCTTCCGACTGTGGTATGGGCAAAGGAACTGTGAATGTCCAGTTTTTAGAAGTGATACAAGTTTTTTATCAACTCAATAACTTAGAAGATTAAAAGTCAGGCCCAGGGAGCATAGGCAAAACAATACGGCACGACATTAACATTTTCATTTCCAGCACGTTGACAGGGTGTTGCTTAGTCCCAGCTAGACAAATATGGATGTACCAGTCTCAGAGTGTGGTGGGTGTTACTTGTATCCTGGGGTATATACACACATCATTTGGATCCTTTGATGTCCTTGAATGCCAATTCCTGTTAAGTTGTACTCCCCAGAGTTCCCTACTTGAAAATACTTGTCTGTTTTGACATAACCCACTGGTGCCACATTTAGGATCTTTGGATTTCTAATAACTTAAAGTGTGACAGACTATTAGAACATAAATTCCACAGTATTTCTGGGATACGTCATCTTTTTTTAGAAACATGTGACCACAAAGCTCTCTGGGAAGAATTCTCCCAAGAGCTTATTTGCTCTTTGTGTAGAAAAGTGACTTTTCTTTCTTTCTAGTACAATTTCCAAAAAGATTTGATTTGCAAAACCAATAGTTTTATGGAGACATCAAGAGCAGCGATATTGAGTTATCATATTCCAAACTGATGACAAGGAATTCAACACTTTCCAGATTTGAAGCAGGAAAGCAAGACTATGAATATAACTGAAAACTATTAGGATTGGTGCTATCCCTTGTCAAGGCTCCTATTTTTTAAAATGTTTAACTTTGATTTTACTTGGTTTCAGAACTGATTTCTTGGGTTAAGTACACACACACACACACACACACACACACACATGCACACACACGTTTAGGTTTTTTTCTAATGGAAACGCAGGGGAACAGAAGAGTCGGTATTACAGACCAAGAATAACACGATCTGTCAGTTCCTAAACTCTCAAGTCTTTTTATTTGCCCTCAACTGTAGACCCACGCTGCTTGAATTCAGCCCAACCGACATTTACTAAAATCGCAGCCTAACTCACAACATGAGGAGGTTTAACGTGCCCTTAAATTCCGATTCCATGATAATATTTGACCCAAGTTTGTGTCTTTCTCTCTGGAGCAAGTCCCTTTCCTGTGTCCTCCACATAGCAGTCTTCTTAGTCTCTCTTGCTCCCTTGTCCTTTCTTTTTTGAATCTTGCAGGTGGACCCATTGAAGAATAACTCACTCATTTGATTTGGTTGCAGCCGAGAGACTGAGCTGTTATCCACATCCCTCTGTCATTCTCATAATCTTTTGAGACCTTTGCTCCTAAGAGCTCTGTATTTGGTGAACTCTCAAAGTGAAGCCATTTATTCATCACACTCTGTTAGCCCATGGCGAAGGTGGTCCCTCTATATTTTATTGAACTCAATTAAGTAATGGAGACTTGTAATCAAGCTCCCCTTCATCTTCCAAGGGAAACACTATGGTGCTTTGGAGTTCATAAGATGCCAAATGTTGATGTCCTTGTGGTGCTGAAGGTAGTTTGATTTATGTCTTGCCCTAGTTAAGATGCCCAGGTCCTCAAGCCTCTTTTCCTGAGTTAGAGGCTGAGGTCAGGTTAACAATACTAATCTGTTCCTGTTTGTAAGTGATGAATCACCATTTGGATACTAAGACTGCATAGTAAGCTTTGACTGGGCAGCTTTGTTCAAAGGTTGTCAGCAGAATATATGAAACTGGCCTGTGTCTGGAACTTCTGGTCACAGATGTCAAGGATTCCCTGATGCGACCACCAACTCCGGGATAAATAATTGGTGGGGAGTGGGTGTGGCTAAGGTATGTTAGTCCCATGCCCAGTGTGGACTGAATTGATTTAATCTAGATTTCATAATATTAAAAGCTCCTCTAGTCATTCCCAGGGCACAAATAAAAATGCTTTCCAATCATTAAGGAAGAATGTGACTTATTCAGGACAATCTGTAAGAGGAGCATTGATAAAATGAAGTAGCTCATTTCCACTTCCTTGGCCAAATGAGTTGAGCTTAGGAAAGGATGGAGCTTCAAGGAGAGACACAATGTCTAATTGCATTAGAGTTTGTTTTGGAGTATTGGCAGTTAAAGTAACTGGAGTTAAGACGAGTAATTCATAAACTTAGACGCCAACATTTTTTAAGTATTCTGTTGTTCTGATTCCTTAGGAATTCAGACAAAATAGTGATTGAAATAAAGAAAACACAGATGTTGGCTTCACTTTGAGATTTTCCCAAATAACCTTAGTGCCTGTCACAGAGTTAGTGTTGGCTTCATATTTATGAAATGAGTGTATGTGCCAATAGTGGATGATTTTGAGTAACTATTTAAAATATTTTAAAAGAAAGGGGCATTCCGTTTCATTAGGAGTAGAATAAAATTTTAAAAATGATTCTATACTTTGAATTGCCAAAATCCCATTTACTTTCTTATAGGTATTTAACTGTATTGCATCAAAAACTAAAACTTTTCTAACTTAAGCAGCTATTCATGTGTGTGTGTGTGTGTGTGTGTGTGTGTGTGTGTGTGTGTGTGTGTAGAGATTCATTCTCTAAGTTCCGTGACTCCAGAGAACACTGATGAATACAGACGTGCACTAAATTCAAGACAGGGCCCCTGGGAAGGGGAGGGAAGGAATAAAAACAGGCTACCTATTGGAGCCCAAGTATTTTAGTACTTGGAAACAAGAGCTGGAGGGATGGCACAGTGGTTAAGAGCATGTTACTGCTCTTGCAGAGGAGCAGAGTTCAATTCTCAGCTCCCACACTGGACTACTCACAATTTCCTGTAACTCTAGGCTCCAGGGACACCGTTAGCCTCATGGGCACCCACACACATATACATAATTAAAAACTAATCTTAAAAATAAAATAAAAAACCCTAAGTCTTGAAACTAATATAGAGAAACTTCCCTTAGCCGCCTGAGTGGAGATCCACAGGTGTTACTTTACTCTATATTCCTTAAACACTGGAAGTGCAGGTAATGAAGGATGATAATTTATGGTCCTAAACTAAAGCGAAAGCGAAGAGGGACTGAAGATGTAGTGTGTTTCGTTCTAATGACCGTCCTTGGGACTTCCTCAGATAGCTTCTGCTCACTCTACCAAGGTCCACCCAATGGTACTAAAAAGCCTGACACTGAGACGTGCAAAGGAAAGGCACCTGGATAGCAGTGAAGGGGACACTCACAGAGACGCGTTGCCATTTCCTTGCAGGTTAGTTGTTTTATGAATGCAGAGAATGGAAGAATCCCTGGAGACACTCGTAAAGCAAGACTCCTGCTTACGCAGGGAGTACGCCAGAACGCCAACTGTGGGAATTCTGTGGTTCCCAAGTGACAACTCCTCAAAAGGCCTTCACGTGGTTTCTAGAAACCACAGCCTCACTTATTTGTGCAGTCCTGACCCAGTGCTCTGCAGAACAAACAGCAGAAGCCGAGACTCTACCCCTGAACGTCAGAGGGGCTTACCTTCCTCTCAAGCTCCTTTACAATTGCATCCAGGACCACCTTATGGTGTGCAAACACTAGAAACTTCTCTCGTCCACTCTCCAAAAGGTCCAGGATATATTCACTATATTTGACAATGATAACAAAGTAGATTAAACATACAACTGCAGTTAGTTACCAAAAAGTGACTTCAGGAACCTAGCAGCTCCCTGCCCACTCCTGCCATTCTCTCCCCTTTCTGAGGGCTAACCTGTGTTCACACCATGTCACTCAGGATTCGTGTCGTGTAGATTACTAAGATAACATCAGCCTTCATGTTAGTTGCTACTATCAATTTAATCTGTTTTCACTACAAACCAAAGTAGGTTAAAGGATTCTTGACACAAATCCTTTAAGTTCAACATTGAGAAATAAGTGATAAGACAGAAAAGACATTTAAGGGGCCTCTCCACCTTTTCTACTGAGGCCACAGATGGCAGACCCCGTAGTTATAGCAGTGCTACTTCCCATTCATTTACTTTTCTCTTCGAAAAATTATTTATTTAATGAGCATGAGTGTTTGCCTACATGTATGTATGTTCACCATGAGTGTGCAGAGCCTACAGAGGCCAGAAGAGGGAGTCAGAAATAGAGTTATAGACAACTGTGAGGACCCCATGGGTGCTAGGAACCGAATCCAGGTCCTCTAAAGAACAGTCAATGCTCTTAATCACTGGGCCACCTCTCCAGCCCCAGGTATGTTTTTTCTTAACTTCATATTTTTATCTACAAGTCTTGGGTCTTAAAGGCAGAGGTGATCTGTACAGGTTACTTTTTGAGACATAAGAGCCCTCACCCAGCTTGTGGTCATCCCTAGATAGGGGCTTGTCTAGGTAGAGTAGCAAGGCCTTCTTTGGGAAGGACAGTGTCCTGTGTATAGGCAGGTCTGGAAAGGTAAATACACTGTCCTGTAAACACCTAGGAATTATTTTCTGACAAAATTACAACTGACCGCAGTACCAAATTAGACTTCAATTTGTAAGCACTGTATTAATAGAATCTAATTATTCTGGGAGACATAAATTTTGCCATAAGTGACAGTTTGTAGCCACAGCACTGACAAACCACAGGGCCACAGAATCGATTTGGTCAGCTCCTAAAACCTCTGGCCCCAGCTTTTCTAAGGACCCCTTCCCCCCTCCACATTGACACGGCTGAGCTGCTCTGCTCATTTCAGGTTTCCCTTTTCATTACCAGAATGGACATAATGGCTACTGCAATACTGTCTGTCTCACTGAAAGATGCCTGGAAAACAGAAAACAGACAGCAGCAAAAAGGGGGAAGAGAAGCAGCTGGCAGAGGAAGCTGGGGTTTTTTATTTACAATCTAATTCTACTCATTAGATACATGTGACATGTGAGTCCAGAGGTTCACATAAGATTTGCTAAGTACCGGGCTGGAGAGATGCCTCAGAGGGTAAGAGCACTGACTGCTCTTCCGGAGATCCTGAGTTCAGTTCCCAGCAATCATCTGTACTGAGATCTGGTGCCCTCTTCTGGCCTGCAGGCATGGAGGCTGAACAACACTGTGTACATAACAAATTAATAAATCTTTAAAAAAAAATTTGCTCAGTACCTACACTTTTAAAAACTGGGCCAATAGTCACTCTCCAGAGTCAACCGAGGCTCTGAGTGTGAAATACACTGAAGTGGAAACTGTTTAGAAACAAAACGCTGCACATTTTGGACAGGATTGTGGCAAGGCAACGCCCAAGTTTATGCAGTAGCAACATGGCCAGACTTAAGCTTGGGATGCATTTCCATGCAGTGGGCTTGCCCACTCTGTACAGGGCTCTGGGCTTGAGCTCTGGCATTGCAAAAACCAAAGAAAACCACTATCAACAATTCAACAAATGAGGATTTGTTTCATGATTGTATTCACATTCTAGGGGAAATAGATGGTTGTGAGCCTAATAGCTGAAGAAAGTTCCCTCACAGACCCTGGGTTTGTAGGGCATGAGGCATAGAACTGGCCCCCCTTGTCTCCTGTCGCTCAGGAGCACAAAAGAAATCGGTCAGCAGGGGCAATTCAGGGACAGGTGAGTTGGCCAGGGGAGCTGGGGGGAAGAGCACAAGGGCCAGGCAGGTTCCTCTCTCTCCTCATGCACAGATCTCAGTCTCACAGCCAGTGTGGCACTACTTGGTGCACGTGAATGAATCACTTGGGCCATTATCCCACCAACACCACGTGACGTTGAGCAATGAAAAACATCAGGCAAAGTGGACACTGTTAGGATTGCCTCAAGTTCAACTGCAGCAATGTGTACAAGTGTGCCTGTGTGGGGCGGCCAGAGGGTAAACCAGACATCTTCCCTAGTCTTCCTAGTGACCTCAGTCAGGAAAGGTCTCTTACTGAACCTGGAGATCACTGACTGNAGGCTGGCTGGCCAGCAAGCTGCCAGCATCTGTCTGTCTCTGCCACCCCACAGATGGGATCACAGCTGGGTGACATGGCCCCTGGCTTTCTCAGGTCCACATGCTTGTGTGGCAAGCACTCAACTCATGGGGCATCTTCCTATCCCACCCCATAATCACTGCTTTTAAAAATGAGAGATAACAAAAGCTGAACACTAGCGACTGCTTACATGACACAGGGGATTTTAGCTTCTGCTGTTCTGTTGAAGAAGACAATGAGGGCTTCTTTCTGCTGCTGCTTCTGTGGAAAGAGAAGATAAGAGTTTAAAGACCTACTCTTAGTGCTCTGGAATTTGGGACCCAACTGGAAATACTGTTGTGTTTTCCCCCTTTTAGCAACTATATTCTAGAACATTTCAAAACTATTACTCAAGGGTTTGTATGATTCCAATTCTCCTTTTAAAATACATCTGTTAGGCTAGGGAGATGGCTCAGTGGTTAAGAGCACTTACTTCTCTTCCAAATGACCTGGGTTCTATTCCCAGCACTCACATGGTGGCTCCAAGCAATCTGTAAACCCAGTCCCAGGGAACCCAACACCCTCTTCTAGCCTCCACAGGCTCATATGTAGTACAAAAATAATGTAGACAAATCACCCATCCACACAGAATAAAATAATAAGGGGTGTTGGTGGCAAGGCTGGTGCACTGGCTCAGCAGTTCAGAGTACTTGTTGCTAATACAGAGTACCCCACTTTGGTTCCCAGCACCCACATGATGGCTCACAACCATCTGTAACTCCAGTTACAGTGTATCCAATGTTCCCTTCTGACTCTTTTGGGCATCAAGTATGCATGTGGTGCACACATAAGTAAAATACTCATGCATAAAAATATTAATAAATCTAATAAATTAAAAAATATATTGCTTATTACATAGTATATATTTATATCTAGTTATATACAAATATGCTTTATACAAAGCATATGTAGGCATGTAAAATATATTTTATATAGAATGGCCACATATAGGTATATAGAAATACACACACACACATATATTTAAAAGTATATAGCAGAAGTAGAAATTGTAGCGCTTCTAGGGAGCTCAAATATCTGGGCTTGGAACCTATGGTAAGAATTCAGTGGCCAATACATATAGTCACAAGTGGCATTCAATAAATGCCACTTATTATGAGTGTTTACCTTTATTTTTATTCTACACAGCAGACATCTATTATATTATTGACATCTACTGTATTTTCTTTTTCTCTTTTTGCAAAACTGGGGATCAAACCCATAGACATGCACATGCTAAACAAGTACCCTACCACTGACCTACATCCATAGCCTTGGTATTTTTTAATATGGGAGAAATCAATAGTTTTATCTTTAAAAAGAAAAGAAAAACTTTACCAAATTGAATAGATATCATACTATCCATTAATGGTCTCACTTCTTTTCTAGCATCGGCAAGGGGTTTTGAAACAACTTGTACCCTTTGTTCCTTGACTCCTAAACTCTTACTAAAATGGATGCACTGGGGTTCTCAGATTTCTAGTCTTGCTAAATAACAAGGGAGAAAGGATGCTGTCACTGGGACTCTACATGGGCCTGCTTCATTTTCTTGTTTCTTTGCTAATCAGAAACCAGCTTCAGACAAAGGCTGTGATAGCCAGCTTTCCTCAGCCTTTAAGGAAACGTTTCCAGTTGAAAAATGAGAAAAGCTTTCATGATAACAGATTTTATAAACTGGCCACTTGGCCTTCACTTGTCCATACGAAGGTCTGAATAAATCTTCTAGATGGAGAGGTATGAACGAACAAAGAACCAGCATTTGACAGGCAAGCCTGCAGGGCCTGACGGAGCATCCATGATACAGGTTGAGAGGTAATTGGGGCTAAAAGTAGTGATAACAAGTGTACTTCTGAGTCTCAAGTCTCCTTATTTGTCTAAAACTGTGATAACATGGCTCTGTTTAACCTCACTGACTCAGGGTTTCACACCTGGCAGGGTTTGTCTGTAGACAGTTTCATTTGCATCAGGATGCAGAGAGGGAGGGGGCAGTTCTCAGATACTGGACTGGAAAGGGCTCTGGGCTCTGGGCTGAAGGGTGGAAGACCTTTACTGAGCTCAGACTTCACTTCCATCATCTCCGAAAAGGGAGTGAGAAGTCTAAAGCATCTAAGACAAGGGTGACAGTCACCAGCAGGCAGAACTCCAGATAACTGACACTACGCTTATCGATCTCCAGCACCCTGTTCTACTTATTAAATATTCTACTTATTAAAATATCCCCTCAAAGACAGGGGATTTGTATGGCTGACTACTCAGCGCTCCTAATTGTCATGGCTTATCTTAAATTTTACTAATAAAATGCTATTTTATTAGCTTGATATGAAGTCAAAGTTTCAGGCTACATGTGAAATAATATATGGCACTCTTAAAGAGCCATCCATATATACACGGTACAGGTTTAAAAGATGCTCATACAACTGCTGAACTAACCAGAGTACCTAAGTGCTTTGTTTCATTCTTTTTCCTTTTGGCTGCCCTACCTGTCAGTGTGTTTTCTTCCTCAGTTCAAATGCTGACTGCTTTCTCTCTCTCTCTCTCTCTCTCTCTCTCTCTCTCTTCCTCCCTCCCTCCCTCTCTCTGTTTGTTTTGATTTCTTGATTTCTAAACCAGTTGTTCCAAAGGCAGACCAGGTATTAGCGAGAAACGCTAAAGGCCTTGCTCTATTCACACATACAACAAACACCACCATAAGTAGCAAAACCAAAACTGTATCTTTGAATCTAAAATTACTGTATGCCTGTCTCTCTGCTAACACTATATTTGCTGTCCTTGTTCACTGGTCAGGCAGTAAGGGACACACCTAGGAGGTAGAAGCAGGTGGATCTCTGTGAGTTCCAGGACAGACAGCCAGGTCTACATAGTGAGGCCCTATCTCAAAAGCAAGTTATGGGCTGAGGTGAGCTCAGTAGTAAATCACACATTTAGCATGAGCAAGGCTCTGGGTTTAATCCATAGCAGAGCCCCCCCAACACCCTGCCAAAAAAAGTACGTAAAATTTATAAGTAAAGTTTCTATTCACTGAATTTTATTTGTAGAAATCACCAAGACTGATTTAGTGACAGAGCCTCTTGTGCTACCAAACTATAACTTCAGAGCATAGTGGCATACACCTGCAATCTCAGCCATCAGGAGACAGAGGCAGGAAGATTATAAGTTGGAAACTAGCTTGGGTTACAAGCAAGACCCTGTCTCGAAAGGAAAACCAAACCAGCAGCACCACAACAAAAAGAACATGATCCATTATGTTCACATAAAATGGAAAATTACCGCAGGACTAGACCTCCCTTTCTCTGAGTATTCAGGTTACTACATGTGATTAAACACACATTAAATATGGTACAACAACTCACCAGGGCTTCCTCTAGCCTGCCCCATTTGCTTCTCCCACCATAATACTGAAAACATTGCACATTTTATCTCTTGTCATTTTGGGGGCATTCTGTCACTTCTCAGAGGCTGATATCGCAGCAGTGACTCACTGTCTTTGGGGGACTATGGGCCCAGATGATTTGTGATGATTGTTTATTTTCTTGCTAATGAAAAGTATAAGGCTGGCAGAGAGTTCTTCCCAGCACTTCCGACAGTACGCCACTCACTGAAGAAGAGCATGAAATAAGAGCCAGCCAGCAGGGCATCTTGTATGCAATTCAAGGTATAGGGCAGGAGACCTGCACCTAACTTCAGATCTGTGAGCCTCATTTCACTCTCTGTAAACACGAATTCCAATGCTGACAACCCAAATGCATGGCCCACGTCCACACTGGCATACTTGCATGCTCCCTACAC
>LOEQ01002877.1:184049-194521 GCA_001685075.1 Bramus lutescens | reverse complement strand
GCGGGGTAAGGTATGGTGCCTGGGAATTGTAGGTCTCGGTCTCTCCAAATGTTCAGTCAGGCGTAAAGGCAGCCAGTGATACTGCGCATTCAATGTCAGTGGTATCGCCAGTGTACATCTCAGACAGAGCCAGACTGATTAATAAAGATTTTCCTGACACACTCCTTTCTAATAGTGTTGTCTTTGTAATTTAAGACCCAGCCGCGCCTGAGTCTCCTCTCTCATGGACCAAAGAGGAACCGGCATTGTCAGAGTCTTCATCAGTCAGTGATGATCATTGAGATGAACCTCAATTAATTCTTACTACAACCTATGAAGCATAGACAGGATTTCTTGTATCTCAGTCTTGTTTGGAATTAACTCAGTAGCCGAGGATGACTTTCCTGTCTCTGCCTCCTACAGACCTGCACCATCATGAGATTTTTCTTTCTTTCTCCCTTCCTTCCTTTCTTTTTTCCCCTTTCTTTTCTTTTCTTTTTTCTCTTCTCTTCTCTCCTCCCTCTCTCCCTCCTTCCCTCCGTTCCTTCCTTCCTTCCTTCCTTCCTTCCTTCCTTCCTTCCTTCCTTCCTTCCTTCCTTTTTTTTTTAAGACAGGATCTCACACTGTATCCCTGTCTGGCCTAGAACTAACAGATCCTTCTCTGCAGTGCTGTGATTAAAGATGTGTACCACTACACCCAGCTCTATTGTCCTCATTTTATAGATAAGAAAACTGAACCAGAACTGGTCCACAATTTTCTCAAGGCCATATTAGGCTAGTTTGTTATTCTGGCTCCAAAACCCTTGTATCTATCAGATGTGTTCATAGTTGTCCCCAGTTCTTCAGCACCCACGTTCTTTCGCCCCTGCAATGATTGAATATAATATTCTTCTATCATCAGTGTATTGTGAAGGTTGCTATGATTCTGTTTTCAAACATAGTTCATTACAGTGAGGTAGCTCTCTGAATGCAGAGTTAGTCAGTAAAGCAGCCAGACACTTAAGGAAAAGAAGCCACAGTGGTGGGTGTGTCCTTTGATAAGGAAGAAGGGAGGGAGAAGAAAAATTCCTTTACAGGAGCCAGGCGCTGGTGGCGCACGCTTTAAATCCCAGCACTCAGGAGGCAGAGGCAGGCGGATTTCTGTGAGTTTGAGGCCAGCCTGGTCTACAAGAGCTCCAAAGCTACAAAAAGAAATTCCTTTATAGAGAAATCTAGAAATTCAAGCAAACCACTGACAAGTTAGTTAGGGTGGGATACATATTCCAACATTCAAAATTTTATTTCTGTGCATTGTTTTAATTTTCTTATAATAATCATATATTTTGTGTTACTTGAAACATTATTTGCTAATAACAGAGGCTGATGATCAAGTCCTAATAGACAAAGGATTCGAATCTACTGTGAATGTTATGAACTATGTCCACCAGTGAATGCTTTAAAAGCCAGAAGTCTTTATTACAGGCTGGCAGCTATATGGGGAACTTACCGAAATCAGACAACCCAGATCCTCACAGCTCCTTAGCCTTTATGCACCAACCATATCTCGGTTGGCACACTTCAGCTAGCAAGAACAGTTAGCAAGAAACAGAACTACAGAAGCCAAAAAACAAGGTTAGTACATTTAGGGGCTTTCCTGGATCTGGAACCATGGACCCGGGGTAGATTTGATGGATTAGGTCTCTGTTCCCATTTTGGCAGGTGTGGGGCCTACCTCCCAGCTTTTGAGGTGAGAATAGTACCTCTAACGTGGCATCAATTGTGCTAAGGTCTGGGGTCCTGTTACATAAACATAGCCACTGTACTTTCCTTTTTCATTTGTTTTCAATTTCATATGTCTTCATGTGATTTCCCCTCGGTGTGTCGGTGCTTTTGTTTTATCTGTAAAGACACTGACGTAGAACAACAGCACCTGGTTCTATCTCTTCATTGTTAGAGTTGATACGATAATGGATGAAATGCTTAGCGACCTGTGAAATCCTACAACAGGTGGAAGGGGAATGTTGCTAGTATTCAAGGGAAATCTCAGATTTGGTTTCCTTCTACTCAGTGTGAATAGTTGCTGATTTGCACAAAATAGCTGCTGATTTACACAGTGTGAATAGCTGCTTATGTACACAGTGTGAATAGCTTCTGGTGTACACAGTGTGAATAGCTGTAGATGTACACAGTGTGAATGGCTGCTGATTCACACTGCGAATGGCTGCTGATATACACAGTGTGAATAGCTGCTGGTGTACACAGTGTGAATAGCTGCTGGTGTACGTAGTGTGAATAGCTTTTGGTGTACACAGTGTGAATAGCTGCTGATGTACACAGTGTGAATAGCTGTTGATGTACACAGTGTGAATAGCTGCTGGTGTGCACAGTGTGAATAGCTTGCCAGTTTACACAGTGTAAATAGCTGCTCATGTACACAATGTGAATAGCTGCTGATGTACACAGTGTGAATAGCTGCTGCTTTACAGTGTGAATAGCTGCTGGTTTACACAGTATAGCTGCTGATTCACACAGTGTGAATAGCTACTGATTAGCCCACACCTGCCTTGCTCTTCCTGTTCCCACCAGAGTCAGTTAATTTGTTAAGACCAAGTACTGTGCCTTCATCATACTTGAATTCATCATACTTGAATTCATACATGAATTCACAGTGCAGCCACTTCACTCTCGTGGCCCATTCACCCACCAATAGAACAATATACTGTCCTTTGACAAGACAGAAAACATTTGGAGCCATGAAACCCAGGATTCCTGTAAATTCACAGATCTTGTTCCTAGAAATTCCAATGTAGAATTCTGGAATTGGATGAAAAATGCGCTCTCCTTTCAAGTGCTAACATCCTAAAATTGAAGTATTTAGTCTAAAACTCGTCTTCAAAAAGTGAACTAATCAGATCCCAATCAACTTCAGGAGTAGCCTGACCTTGCTATTGTATTTTTGAAATGTCCCTCACAGGCTGATGCTCTGAGAGCTCATTCATCACTAATGTTGATATCTTGAGAAGCTGTGGGACTTTTAGGAGGTGGGTGTGGCTGGCAGAAGTAGGTCACTGAGGGAGGGATTTGAAGATCACAGGAGGCTTTCGGTGGTTCCTGTTGCACTCTCTTTGCTTTCTGGTCTGCTGCGATGTGAGCATCCTCTACTAAGTGTTCTTGCCGCAGTGAACTGTTTTGCTGTACCACACCGTCCCTACCCAACATGATGGACTGAACCCTCAGAAACTGTGATCCAAGATAAATCTTTCCTCCCTGAGCTGTTTCTGCTTGGTATTGTGTTCCCCATGATGTAAAAATAACACCCATTTGGCAGAGTACTGGAAATCAGTTCTAGGACTTCATACACACTAGATAAGAACTCTACCACTGAGCTATATTCCCAGTCCTGTTATTCTCAAGTCTTGATTCTGCTGCCCTTGTGAATTGCACTTAGCTTTCCAGTGTGTTGTTTATTTTAGAGCCAAGGTTTATTCACAACTTTCTTCATCATTGTGGCAAGATGCCTAACAAAAGTGACCTAAGGAAAACATGATTTATTTTGTCCCGCAGATGAGGGTGCAGTCTGCCACAGTGGGAAAGTTTGGTTGCAGAAGCTTGAGGCAGCAGGTCATATCACATCTGCAATCAGGAAACAGAGCCATCAGTTCAGATGCTCAGGCCACTTTCTTCTTTTCATTCAGTCCAGGATCAATGCATAGAACGGTGCTGCCCATATTTAGGGTGAGTCTTCCCACCTCATTTAACCGAATATAGAAACTCCCTCGCAGACTTGCCCTGTGATTTGTTTCCATGGTGATTCTAAATTCCAGCAAGTTGGCAATCAAGATTAACCATCACAGAAGGAGAGGGGCATAAATTAACCAAACTCAGTCTGGTGTTTATATCCAGAGACCAGTGGCTCCTACCTCTCCTGTTAGCCTTCTCCCTCCCCCCTCTGTCCGTTGTCCTTTCATCCCTTTTACCCTTTCTTCTCCCCTCTGACTAGCTAGCTATACGCTCACGATAAAAAAGAGACACAAAACTGCATTATGATCACAGCAGGATCTGAATATATGAGTTTGTCATTCTCAGGTTTAACCCAAGTCCTTTGGGATTCTGCATCCTCCCTGGGTTTTCCTGGACTCTGGGTCCAGGAAAAAATGTGTCTAAGTCACATTTTTTTCCAGTCTGTAATTACTGATTTCTCCCCACCCCCACATCGTATACTCCAGGAACCTGAAAACAAAGCAGTGGTCTCGCTGATACATTTCCAAAGAATCTCTGTAATTTTCATTTCTTGACCCATAAAGTAAAATCAGAAGGGACCTTAGAGGATATCAGTCTCCTCCCTTAGGAGTAAAGAAACAGAAACTCAGAGAGGTCAGCTGGGTCTGATTAACCAGGCCAGAGACAGGTGCCTTAGCAGGGCTCTTTCTAGGGCTTAATTAGATGTACAAATGGTCACTGCATGCCTTCCCTTGCCTAATGGCCTGTGTCTGGACACCTAAACGAGATTAAAGTCTCCCTCGGGAGCCTCCTGCTGATCATGTAAATGCTGGGCTTCCCTCTCTCCGTCTTCAGTGCCCTAGAACAGGGCTCTGGGGAGGATTTTTTGACAGCCGCCTCAAGGGCATGCCACCACTCAGGTTAATCACACCACGAGCAATTGGATGAGATAGATGCAGGAGCAGATGCAAGGCTTTGAGGCTGCTCCTTCCCAGGGTGCTGTGGGTTGGCAAATGCATTTGCATATCCAAAGCACAGAGGAGCACTCTGAAGGTTTATAAGGCAAGAAATTCACCTTCCTTAGCGGTTGTTCCTTTCTGATGGATTTAATAACTGAGTGTGGCAGTTCCGCTCCTGTTTGCCACCCTCCAGCCCCTCCCCACAACTCTAAAAGTGGTCTAACGTTGCAGGCTCTGTATCTTGCTTGTTCCACAGGTTGTTGTGCTGTGCCTCCCATGTCCTCATCTCTCTGGCTGTTTCGGCTTCCTAGCTAGGGATTACTTCACAAGCCTCCCTCTCAAATTTGGCTTTNTTTTTTTTTACCCCTTGTGGGACAACATTACACATTCTTTGCCAAAAGCACCCCCCTTGACACCATGCTTCAATTTTCTTTTACTTGTAAAATGTCACTTTTTCTGTTCCTCCAATATTGCTGCTTTCATTTAAAAAAAAAATCCATTCATATCTTCACTTGAGGAGAACTCAGGAACTACACATGGGTGAAGGCACCAGGACAGTAGGCAGTCATGAGAGCCAAAGGATGCAACACTTCCCTCAGAAAAGTCAAGGTCTAGTGGAGGAGTCAGGGCAGGAAGAGGAGGAGACTAAAGGCTGAGAATCATGAGGGACCTGAAAAGGCCAGGGAGAGAAAACAGAGGGGACCGGTTCAGAGTGGTTGGGAAAGGTGGCATGGGCCCCAAAGGAGGAGAACAGGCAACCACTAGGCCCCAGAAGCAGAGGCAGATGGCTGCCTTAGTTTTCCTGGGGAATTGGGAACAAACCTTATTCACCTAAGATGGAACAAAGATCGAAGGAATGAGGCCTACTTATAGGAAGGTGAGGGGTCCCTAACCATCTGCCTAACCCAAAAGTCTCACTCCACAGTGAGTCATTGGCTTCCCCAGAGCTACATAGATGGAACCCTCCCTTCACTTAGCCTTCTGCCTCCTGGCTATTCTAGCCCCTCTGGAACAAGGTTATACACAGTTGGGAGCGGAATGCAGGAAGGGGTGGCTGAAATCTCAGAACCAAGTCAAACGCCCCTCCCTACTCCCTCTGTCTATGAGGGAGCATCCACAGACGAGAGCTTATGTGGGTCTCTCATGGGTGATGGTGGCTACTTTGTTAAGATGGTAACTGCTGTGCTATGCTCAGAGAGTAGCATCGAACAGTCCAGGCCCACCATAGCAGAGGACCAAGGTGGGTCTGAGAAACTGGAAGGAGGCTGACGTGACTGGAGGTGGGTGAGAGGGGATGAGCCAACATGGAGGCTTTAGAGGAAAAGATGAGCACTCAAGGGACTGAAGTCTGGATCTTGTACTGAGGACAGGGGAAACCACCCAAAAGATTCCTGCTGGAATTCAACGATGTGATATAATATGATATGAGAGGAACATGGCTCTTGCTGCAGAGTGGAGAAGGCCCTTCAGGGAGATGAGTGTCCACAGGAAGACGTCATGGGAAAAGCCATCAAAGAAGTCTGGGGAAGAGATGATGGATACTAGGCTGCATGGTCAGATTGGGCCCCCATGGCGATATTTTTCATTTTATTTTATTTTTTATTTTTTCGAGACAGGGTTTCTCTGTTTTTCTCTCCCCTCCATGCGTGGGATTAACGGACTAGCAGGTTACCCAGAGGGCAGATCTGCTGTGAAAACCATTTGGTCTGGGTTTCTCTTGATCCCCTGCCTCTTGACATCTTGGAATGGGGATTGATGGAGGCTCAGGGACCACTGCGCCATCCCCAAAAGTCTGACTGTATGCCTGGATCCGACGGCTACAGGTCTGTGCTGTAAGCTGTTCTCCAAGCCCATGGCTCTCCCGCTGACGGTGACAGTCAGGAAATTGACTTAGGAAGTTGAGGTAGCACGCTGAACTTTCTTACGGACTGTCATTCTTCCTAACATTAGATCACTTCTTTACAGACTTATAAGTCAGGAAAAAGATGGCCTATTCGGGGAGAATGAAGACAGAATGAAGGCAAGCAGTTTACTCAAGCATAGAGAGAACACTGGGGTCTAAACTAGATCTCAGACACCCCAATTTCTACCGACCTACTATGCTGCTCTGTGGATGCTACAACGGAGGTGAGCCACTAGCATTTGCTAGGATTTTATCCACTGTTTCTATGAGAAATCTCCCAGTTTGTATCTGATGTGAATTGAAAATATAACATTAGATTAGAAATCATTGGCCAATTACAACATCCCTGAAGACCACAAGGGGGCAGATAAAAGCCCAAGAAGGACCTGTGTCCTCCTGTCATGCCCCACCCTCACCCCCACACATAAAGTGCTTCTCTCTGGGTCCCTCTTTCTTGATTCTTTGTTTTATCTCTTCCTCACATTTATCAGCTTCTTATCCTTTTCTTTTTCTCTGTTCATCTATGTCTATATATGGCCGGCCCATAGCATTAGACTAAAGCTTATTATAAATTATTTACTTTGTGTTGAATTGCTCCTGGTTTTGAGCTCAGGTCTTTTTGTTGCTGTTTGAGACAAGGCATGGCTGTGTATACCTGAATGGCCTGGAACTCACCAAGTAGACCTTGGACTCACAGAAACCTACCTGCTTCTGCCTGCTGGGATTAAGGGTTTGGACCACCATGCCAGCCTTGAGCGTAGCTCTCAATAGGTAAAAACAAGAGGCCACTGGTTTGGGAATTTCAGAAGTAAGGGAAGTTTTAGGAGGCTGCAGGATTGGCACCCTGTCTCCACGGTAACGGTAATGGGACCTGCGCCCTGTCTCCACGGTAACTCAGCCATTATCTAAACACCACCCAGATATGGGATTCTATGGATCTTGGGGCAAAGGTAACTCCTTCTCTTCCTAACGACAGCATTTCATTTCTCCCTTCCAGGAGATTCTGTTTAGTGTCCACTCCAGGTTCGCTGCAAGCTCAGATTTGGTCTATCCACTGAAGAAGGATCCACGGAGCAGCTCCAAGCTGCAGGTTCAGACGTCAGGGTGGTAATGGCGCAACGCAGCTTCCCGCGGCAAACAGAGCTGTGCACATCTGCACTTGATGGAGCCACTCAGCCTAATTCGGGCAGGAATGGTTCCATTCATCATGAATGTAAATTATCCTAATAGAGCAGCTAAGAGCAAAAATGCTTTCTAGGTAACTTACGAGAAGGGACCTCTCACTCCTGGATGCAATAATAGAAAACCACTGGCTATCGGCTCCATTTGGGAAAGAGTGTTAGTATCCTTTCTGATCACTTCCTCGGTCCTTAGCACTGACTTCTAGGAAATCAGCCCCCTCTTAGCAATCAGCTCAATATTATTTGGGTTTTAATTTTATTTTTCTTCTGTAACCTTCAGAAAAAAGTGGGCTTATTCTTTCTTTACTCTATGTGAATAGTAATAAAAAAAAGTACATATTTCAGCAAATACCCAAAAGGCTTTTAGATTTCTGGCACCAGTCTCTATTTCTGGATTATGGAAGTAAATACCCACCTGTCACTACCTCGCTCCCATTTAAATAGACAATCCCATGCTTCTCTCTCAGGGCTCTTGTCAATTTGCTACAGGCCCTAGGCTCCTCTATGTGTACATTAGTGAAAGTATTGTCTCAAAAAAATCCGCAAAGAAGGATGAACAAATTGCTACAGGGATTTAGTGAGGCACTCTTATCATGGGTACACAGGGACTATGGGACAAGTTTGAGCTGATGAAGTAGTATCAAACTGGACTTCGAAGAATAAGAAGGGGTTTGACATCCAAAAGCAGTGGGGAGAATGCTGGTTATACAAAAATATTCCATCTGATACAAGCGCAAAAGCTGAGGAAAACTTGCTTGAGTTAATATTTAAAATATTATTATTATTACTATTATTTCATGGCTCTAAGGATGAACCCAGAACTACACACTAAGCAATCACTCTACCCCTGAGCTACACCTTTAGTGTGAGAGTTTATTGCTATCAGAAATTGACTGGCAGGATGTTTTCCTATCTGATACAGTCTTTGGGATCCTATGATAAAGGCTGAGTTAGTGAAGGAGAGCTGGGCAGGTTTCTAGGATGAAATGTGATGGGATTAGGTGTCGCTGTGTAACTCTCAGCTGCAATGAAGGAGCGAGCAGCCGTCTCCATTTTAACACAACCGATCCCCCACGAGCCTCCTCAAACTCTGTATCTTCAGCAAGCACTTTATCAATAGTGTGTCCTAATTACATCTGAGACTTTGAAAATATGCCTGAGCATGATCGTTTCTGCAGTGTAGATTTTGTTCACAGGGACTGATACATTGCAGTTGTTTGGAAGAAATGGGGAGTTTATCAAATAGTGTCATTTGATTATAACTGCAGATATTGATAACACAATGTTTGGAGTAATGGTTCCCTCACCAAACCTCCCATTACCTTCCCATACATCAAATATGGGCATCATATATCACACATTCACAATGGTTCAAAGGCCATCTGAAAACTCCCAAAGGTCAGTTGGGTCTTTACAGGAATTGAGTGCAAAACCATAATAATATTGATAATAATTCTCAGGAATTATAAAGCCAGTGGCTGCGTGAGCTTCCAGAACAAGCTGGGCTCCAGAAAAGAGTCAGTTTTCCAAGGGTCCAACTCATCATCTACAGAGGTCTTGGCATGCACAGAGTGGGCATAGTCTTACCACCCAATACGTCTTTATCCAGCATCTCCCAGGCTAGGTTTCCCTGGGCCTCTGGGCTTCACCCAACCCGCATGTGCTGTTTGTGTGATCAGCAAGTCATTTAGGAAGAGCCTTTTAATTAAGAGGAGATCAACAAATTATTACATCAGAGCCACTCAGTACCCTGCCATCTGGCCAGAGCTCTTTCTGGCCCCCTTTTGCCCCCCCCAAGCTTTCACAGGCATTAAAAAAATGAAAGAAGAGAAACAGGACACCTGCCTGGTCTGGGAAAGAACCATGTAGCCTTTGCTGAAAGCAGAGAAGAGATTCTAGGAAGACCTGTTAGTGTCTAACTTTCTCATAGACTGCTTCTACACCTGCAAAGTGGAGATGCTCATGTCCAGCAGGAAGCTCTGAAATGCCTTGCACAGTTGCTGACTTCGTGGAGGTAGTCAGAGAACAGACCGAATCTGAAAGCTGCGAGTGAGAAGCTTTGCCATGGGTGATCGTGGCAGCAGTGACCACTACGTTGACGCTTCAGCGAGGCCACTAGACAGTACCTCCATGGAAGCCCCACCTGAGACCCATTTTGCTGTGACCCACAAGGACATCCCTCCTTTTTTCTAACTATTTTTTTCTAACTATTTGGGTTGCCCAGCGAACCTATAGTCACCTCTTGGCTCACTCTGCACAAACCTGGATGCCAGGACAGTTAGGGAAGTGCAGTCAGAGTTTTGGGTGTTTGGGCATTCAAAAAGTGCTAATAGTGATCTAAACTAAGAAGAGGTTAGGGAATCGAATTTGGGGGATATATTTAAATATGTGGCCACCAGAAAGGGTCTCGCAGCATGATGTGACAGTCAGATATGATATCCTAGAAGTAAAATCACTATGAGCGAGACAGCCAAATAAAGACTCATATAAAGTGGAGACTCAAGGACTGTGAGCAGCACAGCTGTCAGAGATGTGATTTTCCAGAATGGTGAACAGCTCAGATAAAGAACGGGAAGAAGCAACTCACTAAGAGCTTTCAGTCTTATACATTTAGCATATAATAAAAAATCACATTTAAAAAGCTCCGCTTATGGGCTTATGGGGCTGTGGAGATGGCAGCTTCTTCTTCTTCTTTTCTTCTTCTTCTTCTTCTTCTTCTTCTTCTTCTTCTTCTTCTTCTTCTTCTTCTTC